>ALYI01003577.1:0-142612 GCA_001969225.1 Ceriporiopsis andreanae CBS 279.92 | reverse complement strand
TGGGACACGACGCCCTGCCAAAACGACGTTCCCATGGGCCAAAAAACCGTGTCCCATGAAGCAATAAGTCGACGGTTTCGACATGGGACACGACGGCTAGCTCTGATGGCTGATGCGCATCAACAGCTACGCGAAATGTGGCCGAAATCGGCGAAAAGAGTCGATTTTCGTCGGTTCTCGCTCGATTTCGTGCGCAAAAAATCTCAAAAAATCTCCGCTGACGCGGAATTCTGAGTTCAATTTTATTGTGCAAAAACAACGGTGAGATTCGGCGGCGCGGTGCCCGAGAGACGTTGACCAACGTGCAGCGGCTGATCTTTGATTTCCGGAGCGACCGGGGTTCGATCACGGAGCTAGGGTTAGGACTTGAAAATCCGTGTCCCGGAATTCTTTAAGGATAGCTTGTGCGACGACAACGACGAGGACGACGAGGAGCAAGTCGGACTCGTGCTGCTTCACAATATAGCTCTGACCTGCGCCGCACTGAGACCTCTGAAAATACTTGGGAACGACGTGGCATTGTTAATTTACGCTCGGAGAACTTGGTTGCGTCGCAAAGACGGTCTTGAGCCTTGGCACGATGGCGGACGACTTTAGAGGTTCGTCAATGGAGGTCTGGGTTTTATCTACTTGGTATGTGGTACGGTGCGAACGAGGCGTACGTTAGATATGCGTCTTGCTGACTAGCCAAACTCTTCCTCTAGCTCTTTGCTTTTCCAGATACACATGGACGTGAAGAGGAGCGCCCCAATGGTACGCTTCATGCGCTATCCACGCGTAGTATGACGCTCCGAAATCAGGAAAGAGGATACAGGCAGCGTGGTAGATGCCCCACCGTCCGCAGTGTGCAATGCGCACTATGCACCTCCCCTTTGCCATGCCTCTCATGCATGTGTACAATGCGCGTAGGATATAATGCACGTTTGCACCCTCCTGCTCCTCACACTTTACGCTTTGACGGAACCATTACGACTCTCGCCCACCCTTTGCATTTTCTTTTCCGATACCTTGTGCCGGGATCTGTCAAGGTCAAGGACCCTCGCCATCACCCTGCCACATATCCAGATCCCTACTCCATAAACTTCGAGCTTTAAGCTTGATAAATAAACTATGGGCAACCAACCAAGCACACAGTCCCTCAACTCGTCCCGCTCAGGCTCGGGCACGCGTCCTGGCGGGACAGACCTCGTGATTCGGCGGTCGAACGCGGTGTCGTTCTACGCCACGCCGCCAGGCTCGCTCGATGTCGGGCTGGTGGAGGCGGAGCGGCAGACATACCACGCCTCGGACACGACCCCGCGCATCCGTACCGCGTCGACCCCACGCACCCCAGTAGCGCTGACCCCGCGCACGCCGACACAGGCTCCTCGGACGCCGACACAGCGGTCCTCTTTCAAGCCGTCGTCGCCCGTCGGGCCGCCCCGGCAAGCGGAGGACTGTGCACAACCGCAGCAGCGCGTGTGGAAGTCCGGCGTGTACTCCCTCGTGAATGCGGGCAGCGGGACTGTGATCGACCTCTCCGGCAGCGATGGGACGAGCATCATCGGGTTCGCGGCGCACCACGGGCCTAATCAACAGGTGAGCGTCGTTTTCTGCCATTATTCTCGGATAATCATGTATTGATGCGAAATCTACAGTGGGCATTCGACTCACTCGGCGAAGGATACACGATCCGAAGCATGTCGTCCGGGGAGTATTTGACCATCGCGGACGGAGTAGCCGACGGTGCGACGCTTGTTGCGAGCCCGTTCCCTGTGGCGTGGAAGGTCAAATCGGCGGTCGAAGGCGGCGAGCTTTTCGTGCGGTAAGTCGAGGGTTACCGTGTACGCCACAATAGTGCTCATTATTATCTTTCCTTCTGCAGGATCTTCTGGCCGAACGACGCGTTCGCATTCGACCTTGCAGATGACGTCCCCGGTACTAAGGTGACTCTCGCTCATCATATGCAACACACCATGTGAACTGACTTTACGAACCCAACAGGTCCAACTCGCATCATATAAACCAGACGAGGCGTGTCAGCTGTGGCGTGTGCTCGAGCACGAGACGCGCGCAGAGAGCATGTCCGACGACTCGCGGAGCATCGCCGGCGATGACAACGCGCAGAACGAAGTGGTTGCGTCGAGCGCGCCGTCTGAGACCCTCGTCATCCAGGAGGACAAGGACGCGATCACGACGACGCGCACGACGACTACGGTCACGACGGTGACCACCGTCACCAAGACCCCACGGCACTTCCTGGTGTGAACAACATAGGATATTTAGTTGTAGAGTAGCGTAGCTAGTTTTCTGTATTGATCTTATGGCCCGCCCGGTCACTGTCGAATTATAGTGGGCGCCACAGAATATATTGCACCGTGCTACTACCGGGCGCTTGAGTCGCATCGCACATAAATTGCGACCACCACCTGTCTCCCAAGTTTTTTGTCTGCTTTCTCATTGCTGAGCCTTCTGCTGCTGCCATTCTTTAACCTGTCCACTCATTCTATTCTACAACACCAATGGATTCTGTCCACGTAAGTGTGCGTCGCCGTCTTTCGTCTTTTCCGCGTGAGCAGCAAGTGCTGATGCCGGCGACCTCTCCTCCCTCGCAGGCGCAGAGCTCAGCACCAGACCTCTCTGAAACCCTCGAAGTCCACTATCCTCCCCCACGCCGCTCCGTCGACTCAGGCTACAACTATGCCAGCCGCACACCACCGATGGTCGCGATCCAAATGGCCACGCCGGTCCCGTCAGCCCCCACCTCGCCCGCCCATTCCGTCGACGAGACGCACCTTACCGCGACTTATCACAGGAACAGATACGCAGAGTCCAGCCACCAGTCGTCCCCGCCGCCCATACCGCTGTCGTACGACGGTCAGCCAGTTGGTGAGGGTCGCTTCGCCTACGGACACCACGAACACCAGCCGTACCAGTACGAGGTGCCCTTTCCGCTCACAGGCAACTTGGTGCCTCCACCGCCACCTCTCTGTGAGTCGCTGGTTACTTGTGTGTGGCCCTCTGTTGTTGTAATGCTGACTCGTGGATCTGAGCAGTCCGCCCGACGACGTTTTGGCGCAACACACGCCGCTCCGGGGTCACAGGCGCGTCGTACTCGCCGTCCTCGTTCGTCATCCGCCGCTCGACCTTCATCGCCGCAGGCCTCCCGCTCGACGCGCCCACCGCCGACCTCTCCGCCTTCTGTGTCGAGTCCCGAGTCGGCGTCGTCTACCTCCCGCCGGACACATCGACGTTCAACGCCTTCGCCGTCTGATTCCTATCTCGACTCTGACTCTACGGTGCCACAATGCCCAAACGCGCACTCGTGGTAGGGATAGTGGGGCTGGGGCTGTCAGCGGGGGTCTGGGCAGAGCCAATCGCGATCCCAACGAAGACGTCCGCGCTGCCCAAGCGGCAGGAGATCACAGCCGCTCCTGCACCGGGCCCCGATGCGCCCACGAGCAGCATCGACTGGTGGCCGTACCCCGCGTACTCGTCCTGGGGCGAGCAGCCCACCGCCACCGACGCCGCCCCCACCTCGTTCAACGCCGCGATCAGCGTGACCACCGACAGCGCGTCCTACTCGCTTCCGACCCCGACATCGTCAACCTCGAGCTCGGGGATGATATACATCACAGCCGCCCCGCCCGCCCCGACACCGCGCAACTCGCTCGCGCGGACCACGAGAGGCGGGTTCAACATCAGGTACCTTGCGCCGTTGTTTGCGGTCATTGGTGTGGGCACAGGGATGCTGGCGGCGTGGCTTGCACTTTACCTCACGCGGGAGCGGATGAGAAAGCGCGCCGGGAGTACGTTCTTGGGAGGGCCGAGATATGTGCCGCCGACAGAGCGCGTGACGAGCGGGGCAGGCGGTGGCGGGGATGCAGTAGAAGCAGTAGAGACGGCAGGCATGTTGGAGGCCGGGGAGGGAGAAAGCGCCGCGAGCCGTTTTTTAGGCGTGATGCGGCGGGGGCGTGAGTCCTCGCGCGGAACCAAAGCACCGTCGCGCGCGCAACGTCCCACTATGGAGGACGCCGCATATACGGAGGACGACCCGTTCCTGTCAGCCACCTCGCCCCGCACGTCCGCGTCCCCGGCGCGCGCGCTGTCCTCCACCTCCGTCTCGCGCGCGCGTTCCGCGATGTCGGCGCGTTCGCCACTGGGCGGTGGCGGCGACGTCTTTTCGGATGACGGCGACGAGGACGTCGCGTACGACACGCTGCGGCACAAGTCCATCCGCCGCGGGATCCTCGAGCGCCTGGGCTCGCGCTACCGCAAGGGCCACCAGCGCGCGGACTCGGACGTCAACGTCGAGGATCTGCAGCAGGGCGGGGCTTACGCAGCTGTGCCGCGCGTTGACACGGATGGCGATGTGCGGCGCACGAACACGGCGGCGAGTGCGGGAACGAGGCACGCGCCGATGATGGAGAAGAGAAAGAATGCGAGCGGCCCGGGGTTCAGGATCGTGCAGGACGACGACGGCCGCGACCTTGATGCGGAGGCAGATGCGGCGCGCATGACGCCGTCGCAGCCGGGCGGGATGCTCGGCCTGCCGTGGACGCTCCCGTGGATCGCCTCGCCCGCGAGCATGAACGCTGAGGACCGGTTCACGACGCTGCCCTCGCGCCGCAGCGTCGCGGACAGGGACAGACGCAGCCCGACTGTCTCGCGCGCGACGTCCTCCCGCGACCTCCAGTCCTACTGCGATCGCGACCTCGATTCTGAATACATCCTCGACTCAGAGTGCGGCGGCCCGAGCGTCATGTCCGCGAGCGAGGACGGCAAGGACGGGCTGATGCTCGACGGGAAGAGCCTCGATATCCTGCAGCAGGTGGACATGGGCGTGCTGCGCTCGGGCCCGCCGCGCGTGACGAGCCCGCCGCTCGAGGCGCAGCTCTTCTTCGGCGCGACGCCCAAGCTCGACTTTGCGTTCCGCGTGTCGCAACGCGAGCTCAAGGATCGGGACGGGCCGACGTCTGAATCTAAGGGCGCGCTGGCTAGTTCGCCGTCGAAGGGTTCGCCGTCACCGCGCCCGCGTGGAACTAGTGTAAAGAGCACGAAGAGCAAGAAGGAGAAGGGCAAGGGCAAGAAGCTGCAGAGCCCGCGCGCGGCGCCGCTCCTGCCCTTCCCGGGCTCGAAGTCGGGGGACTCGCCGTACCGCAACCGCCTCTCGAAGAAGTCGACGACTAAGCTCGCGAGTCCGGGGCATGCTGCCCCTGCAGCTGCACCGGTGAATATTCCTGCTGCACCAGTGAATAATATGCCGGCGGGGAACCGCGACGGCGCGCTGCACAGGGTCGACGCGATCGTGGCGCAGAGCTGGAACGCACGCGAGCAGCGGGGCGAGGAGCGCGTGGGGAGCCCGACGATGTTTGGCGCGATCGCTGCGAACGGGCAGCCGGCGCAGACGCAGGAGAGCATCGAGCAGCGGTTGATGCTATGAACGGGAGATGGAGATGTCAGATGTTAGGGCGATGCGAGGTTCGCGTTTCTTCTCTTTCCGATTTCCATTTTTTGAGTGGCAGACTTTGATTCGAACCAGACTTTGGCGTGTCATTGAAGCAGACTTTGACTTGGACCAGACTTTGGCTGCATACTGCCCATAATCCCGAATCCTGTTCTCGACCTGCGGCCTATCCTATAACTTACGACTTACGATACCCATTTGTGCTACGCGATACCCGATTCCCATTGACACTGTCCTGCGCCATACCTGCATACCACCGCATACCACCGCTGCATGCGTCTCCGAGTCCGCGGTGTCTAACTATCACTATCTTATTGGAGACCCTCTGCGTCTGCATCTGCATCTCCAGAAACGTTGGGTACGGGCAAGACGAACACCCACCCAAACGCGTTCAGACTTGGGAAGCTGCAGCTCTCGGACTCGGACGCCAGGAGCAGCCACTCTGCCGCCAGGAACGCGTCGAGCTGCCTCTCGGAAGCCATGAAGGCGTCGAGCGCGGCTTGGAGCCACAGCGCCGTCGAGCACGGCTTGCAGCCGGTTGGCGGCGGCGAACGAGAGATGTGAGGTTCGCGTTTCTTCTCTTCTCTTTCCGATTTTCGCTTTTTGAGTGTCAGACTTTGATTTGGACCAGAGTTTAGCTGCATACTGCCCAGAATCCCGAATCCTGTCCTCGACCTGCGGCCTATCCTATAACTTACGACTTACGATACCCATTTGTGCTACGCGATATCCGATACCTATTGACACTGTCCTGCGCCATACTCGCATATCACCGCTGCATGCGTCTCCGTGTCCGCGATGTCTAACTATCTTATTGGGATCCCTGCGCATCTTCATCTCCACATACACCAGATACACTAGGCAAGACGAATACCCACCCAAACGCGCGCACCTCGTCGCCCTGCCCCAGGAAGTATATGTTTGTTTCGTACACCCAGTGCGCAAACCCGACGAGCCAGGCGCGGAGGGCTTGGATGTATGCGCGTGTGGCGGAGGAGGTGGAGGAGGAGGAGGAGGACAGCTGCAACGCCAGGAACGCGTCGATCGCGCCTTGGAGCCGGTTGGCGGCGGCGTCGAGCGTGCCCTGGACGGACAGGCCTTGCGCGCGCGCGAGCACGGCGACGAGGTTGCTGTCAGTGGTGGAGGCGGCGGCGGCCGCTTGGGCGCGGTTCCAGCCTGCGATTTCCTGTGAGCGCGAGGGAGTAAGTTAGCGCGAGGAAGTCAGCGTTAGTCGTCTATAGGGTAGAAGGCGGAGTGCGAGCGACGTACGTCGATCCATATGAGGACGTCCAGCGCGTGCGCGGCGAGCTGCTCGAGCTTTGGATCTTCCGAGTCGGGCACCGCGAACCCGCCTGTGTACTCGATAAGCGCGAGCCATACTGCGAATTTCGAACCGCGCCGGCGCGACTCGAGGTGTTGATCAGTGTGTCTCGGTGCACCCGTCCGCGTCTCGAGCAGCGAGTCTGCTTGATGTTGGTTTTCAAGACGGTTGCGGAAGGCGTCCAGTTCCCGGCGAAAGTGCGCCTGCCATCCTTCACTCGTAGCGCGTCGTAGTCTCGTCCATATCCTGGCGTTGAAAACAGCTTATCAACGTCAGCGGCAACACCACAAGATCTGAACACTCACTCCTCGTAGGCCGCATCCGCCGCAGGCCCGGGTGCACACGCCATGCAATGCATCAGATCAATAGCCGTTACCAGCTGCGGGTAGTCACAGCTCGGAAAGCACAGAGACGCGAGCAAGCCATACTGGGCCCGCGCCGTCTCTGTATTCTCAGCGTCGGCTTGGTTCGAATTGACGAGTCCGGACGTTCGCGTCCACTGCAGCGACGCCGCTGTCGCTGCGCAACAGTGCACGTTCGCGTGGAGTTCGAACGACTCCCCCAAGAGGTCTACGAAGTTCGGGAGGTGGACGCTCTCCGGACGTTTGGGCGTGGTCATGTTAGTTCGTGGTTTCCAATTCGGCGTCTAAATGGTGTTATAAAACATACTGGAGACCCGTGACACTTGTGCCACTAGTCTCCGGGGTCCCATATTACACAGGCTGTTCCGCAAACTTGACGAGACTAAGCTCACTCCGTCTTTGCCGTCATCCGCTTGACTACTTACTCCTCTAGCACACGTATCAAAGTGCAGTTGCACAGAAATGCTTTGCCAATGTTCCCAGGATCGATGTAAGCAGAGAACTTTCCTGAATTTTGCGTCGACGACCGTCCGTTCGACTATTTCCGACTGGAAGCCCTTCGAGGACCTCATCCCGCCACACGACCCGTCCGGCCCACCCAGCAGGATTGTGCTTGGGTTCAGGACCGAGGACGACATGTTTCGCTTCACACGGGACGACATGAGTCGCTTCACACGGGACGACTCGCCGTACAAAATGCCGGACGTGTAAGCCCGTGTCGAGCTCGAATGCGTGATTTTGGACGGATGGGACGAGCTCAAATTCCACAACCGTTTCAGGTCTTCCTGCGCAGGGCACAGAGAAGGTATGCGTGAAAATATTGATTTCTTCTTGCGTGGACAGTCGTTGACGGGTGTTCGGTAGGTACAAACCCTAGATATATATGGGAATTTCTGGAAGATGCGCGTGCCTCTGCGCCCACAGAAGTTTGAAAGTTTCACTTCCGCTGTGCCGGGCCTTCTATCATGTATGTCTCTATCATCTTATGGTCACAGCAGCTTCCCGAGGAACCGTCTCACGCCACGAACAAGAGCGCTCGGTTGTTGTGGACTTGGTTGTCTCGTCTGCATCACTGGTCTCGGGCACAGGCGTCGGCGGCGACGCGAGAACCGCCCCAGGCTTTCCAAAGCGGCATCAGTACGCGGGAACAGAATAGTAGAGGCTAATGCACGCACTATACGCAATTTGTACGTATTTCGCACATCTTCACGGATTATTCTGTTCAATGTGCTGGACGGATCACGTCAGTATCTACTACCAGCTGCAGGGCTCTGCAGGTCGGACGCACAGAAGCCACATCACCGACCCTCCAGGGTATTGTACTGGCAGGCTCTTGAACATCAACGCATAGACCATCTCGACCGTGAACAGCAGCTTGGTGCGTCCCTGGCCGGGCTCGTCTGACACGAAGGTGAGCGCCGCGAGGCTGTCTTCCGGCCCCAGACCGCTTGGGACGGCAGATTCGCCGCCAAATGTTAGATTGATGGGCTGCACCTCAGCTTTCGAGATCTGGAGCATCCGCATGTTCTTCCCGTCGCGCGCGGTGGGGTCCGGGATCGTCGTGACCGTGAGCACGGTCTGGGAGCGGAAGCCGGCGGTCCGGTCGCTGTCGAGGTCCAGCACGCTGCGTACGTAGCACTTCAGGGGCACCATCGCGCCTGGATTGGCGAGCAGCGCGCGGACGAGACGGACAAGTCCATCTTTGTGGGTCTCGCGTGTCTCAGACGTTTTGCAGGAAAGCTTGTGTCGCGACCTGTGTATACACCGGGTTAGTGAAAGGCTCGAGATATAATAACACAGAGCAGCTAGAATCACCAGTCTGCTCGCTGACACTGTGATTCAGTGGCGCGTAGTTTTCAGTATGTCGGCGCCTGCCATAATCGATAATCGGTGAGATACGCACCGTTGTGCTGCAATAGAAAGCCTGAAGACACTGCCGTAGCAAATCATCAGCAAAATCATTGGAAGAAGGTGCATAGCACGTCAACGCTGCACCTACCCGACTGCACCGTTTCAGCGTCGGTTTATGCGCACTCTGCTCAACCGCATTGCATGTTGGCCGCGAACACATCGTCCCCACCATCCGCCTCGCGCCCATGCCCTCGCGAACTTGCGCAGGTAATTCGGCTGCTTGGGGCGTGTCGTGGATAAATGGATCCCGTTTTCTCAGTATGTCTTCATACGTCTCGCCTGAACCGTCACCGAACACCGCGTTGGTGACCTGCACCAGATCCGCGCCGATCCCATTGGGTGGCACTTGGTGCGCTTGCAGAATTCGTACCCAGGAAGCAAACGCGTCTGGATATGTATTGAAGTAGTTAGCCATGATCTCCGATGAACTAGATCTGCCGGCTGAGGTCGGTGCAGAGGGCAAGAAAAGCAGGAACAGTCGTCAGTGAGACCAGGTGAGAGTCGTAGACAATGAACGTTTCAAGCGCCCAGTGTGTGACATCTGAGATTGGAATCACGAGCCAGATTTTCGGTATCTATTGATGCTTTACCCAGGTCTACAGCACACCATGGCGGTTATATATTGGGTTGCTATATAGCACTACATCATGGATCGGCGGTGAGTCGAGCTTCACACTCGGTAGAACAAGGGACTGGGAGAACAGCGCCTTCTCCAAGGGATGCGGTGTGGCAGAAAAACAAGGTGGTGTGTGGATAGTACCCACCCGCAGGACGCGCATCTCGTGCGCAATTTCGAAGGACGTTATACGACGCTGATGATCTTTTGCCCGTCTGGATTCTGTAGGTGGGCCAGAAATATCGCGTTGGGTACCGCAGTGAAGGGAAGATGTCATGCACTCCTGTACAAGGCTGCGGCAGCTTGTCGTAGATACAAATACATCATCTGGATCTCGTCTGTAGTAGCGTCATTGTTTTGCACGACATTAGACGTTGTCAGAGCCGCCGCCGGCTGAATTTAATGAAAGGGTGTGAGCGCACACGGGACCGCGTGAGGCAATGATCGGTGCACGCACCATACGCAGTTTGTAGCGGTTATCAACGTCCTCGCGAATTGTCCTGTTCAGAAAGCTATACAGCCCAAGATCATCGAAGTCAGCCTCTATAACTTGTTTGCCGTGAATACGCGGTACGAACAGGAGCCACGTCACGGGCCCGCCGACGAGGTGTGCGCGCATGTCCTCAAACATGCCTGCGAAGACGGGCTCCGCTGACTGCAGCAGATTCGTCCAGCCCTGGCCGGGCTCGTCGGACACGAACGTGAGGATCGCGAGGCTGCCGCCCGGCTCCAGGTCCATCCTATCTATGATCTCCGCGTCCGACATGCCCGCGTCGTTCTCGACGGGGACCGCCGCGACTCGCGCGAACTGCAGCATCCGCATAGGTTTACCAGCGCGCGCGGCGGCGTCGGGGATCGTCGTGACCGTGAGCACGATGGCCGTGCGGAAGCCGGCGGTGCGGTCGGTGTCGAGGTCGAGCAGGCTGCGGACGTAGCCTTTCAGCGGGATCATCAGGCTCGGGTTGGCGAGCAGCGCGCGGACCAGGCGGATGATCCCGTCCTTGTATGCTTTGTGCGTCTCGGAGACAGTGCAGGACGGCTTGTGTCGCGGCCTATATATCGGGTCAGTCGGTAGATAATTCAGAGTCAAAGAAGCGTGAAGGGTCACCAGTCTCCTCGTTGACACTGTACAGCGAATCTAAGTAAATCGTTGGCTGTGATCGAGGTAGAAAACACATACCGATGTGCTGCAATAGAACGCCTGAAGGCACTGTGGAAAACGCACAAATCGTGAACATCGGCGCCAATCGCGTTGTGCCTGTCGCTCACTCTGCCACACCGCTTCATCGTCGGCTTGTCCCAGCTCGTCTCATGGACATCGCAGGCCGGCCGCGAGCACAACGTGCCCACCATCTTTCGCTCCCTCACGCCCTCGCGCACATGCGTAGGCAGCGCGGCCGCGCTGGGCATGTCGTGGATCTGCGCCGGCCGTGCTTTCAGCATCTCGTCGTGGCTCTCGACGCGCGGGAACACCGCGTCGGTGACGTGCACCAAGTTCACGCCGAACCCGTCTTTTGGCACCTGCATCGCTGAAAGCACGCCTTGGAGCTCGTCAAGCGATCCGGGGCGTTTATACCATGGTTCTGTCATGGAAGGATGCCCTGGATTTGTTGGTGCAGGTCAACTCAGTTGGCGAGAGAGCAAGGAGGACGAAGTCTATCGAAGTCGAGAGCAAGCTGTCAAGCGCCTTCGCGAGCGCAGCGCTGATAATCCATCACAGAGGTGCATACAGCCAGGGCGAGAGCGACCAGGTAGTGCAGTGATTTGCCATTGAATGTAGCAGCATTGCCCGACTCTTCCAAGAAATCGACGAAGGTCGAAAAGTGGATGCTTCGCCGTGGTCATATCGATGGGGGAAAAAGAGAAGTTGCACCAGCGGCTAAAATTATATGAAGTAGTGAAGACCCCTGGTACTGTCACATGCTGGCGTTCTCGACAAGTTCTTGAGTTCTCACCTTCCGAGACCGTATTGAGAGGCCACCAGCACGCACGAAAACACAAAAGAGCAGAAAATTTTGTTTTAGTATTAATACAAATTCTAGGGTTCGGGTGATCAAAAGATCTCGAATGAATGGGCAGAGACTCGGATGTCATGAATGTCGGAATATGTAGCCACGGCTACTGAGAGAGGTTACCTCGCTATGTCAGAGAATTTTCACGGTCTTCGGTTCGGTGTTATTGTTGTTCAGTTGAGCATCACAAACCAGGGGAAGAATTGACTTGCTGTTCAGCTTATTTCCCTAGCGTTCGTTCCGGGGTCCCGCCTACCAAGTGCAACGTTCACTGAACGGTCGACGGGAGGCCCTGAGAAAGGATCTGTCCTATACAACGAAGCAATCAGGTTTTGAGCTCGTACGCAGACAATAAAACAGCACAGCCTGCCCCGCGCATCATGCATCAGGCTTTAGGCCGCGCCCGTCAAACCTTGGACGCTTACCTCCAGTCTAACAAGCGCGACTCGATTCTGGCTGAGATACGAGATGTTGAGATAGATGCTGAAGATACGCAATGCAAGACGTTGAGATCTGGCGACAGTGAATAGTGGCACGATACGGTGTCAGGCCCCGCGGGGGACGAGTACAACTATCATGCATGATGGGCAGATCGCCGCCGACGAAGGCGACCTGGTGATGCACGGCGAGCTGGATAGATGGGCGAGCGGCGTGGGGCACAACAAAAGTAGTGAGTCCACACGCACAAACTTGATGTGCGCACGGTGGGCCTGATGTGCACACGGCGAGCTTGAGAAATTGGAGTCGCACGTTGACGACCGTGATGAGCTCCACGCCGCGCATTGACTCTCCAAGATTTACGCAGCGTTGGCGGGGGTGGTTTGCGATTTTGTGGAACCGCGGCCGCGTGGTCAATGTAGCTTCGGGGTCAGTCGAGATGCTGTGTGCACAGGCACCTCCAGATGGGTGGATGGGCACACGTCGGATCGGTACTTGAGCACGGGACCAAAGATGTGGGCTCGGCGGCAGCCTGAAAAATACGCCACACACACGCACGCGGTTCGACAGTGTGCAGCAGAGGACTATAGACTGCCAATATGTGCACACGATCATGGTTCGTCGTCCATCGCCCAAGCTCCAGTGCGGAGTGTGGAAATGAGAACGTACGCGCGGATATAATTTGCTTCTCGCAGGCCAAGATAGCCATAGTTATGTTCTACTTCTCGTGAGAAGAATGTTGATGCCCGATGGTCGACGTTCTTCACCCCGTGGCGCGCAGCGCGAATGGGATGCCGACCGTCGTCGTGCTACGCCACCGCGCATGGCGATGATGCAGAACTTGTCCCCTTCTTCCCTCTTCGCGGCCGGGGATCAAATCACAGCGTTCCAGGATCGCATCGACTTGGGGGACATCCGACAGCTTGAGACAAATATGAGGCTGTGCGCATGGCCGTTCGTTGTTCCACGCGTTACGGTTACACCGCAGAACGCACATACTCCAGAGCTCGCTGACTCGCCGCAACAGATTGAAGCTGGATGCGGGTAGTAGGGTTCCATTAGCACGATAGGCGGCCATGGTGTCCGCGGTCGCTCAGAATCATGTCGGCGGCGCATCGAGCGTCGGGCTTAGTGATATGGCATTTTGTTCCTAGGATGGATCTTGCACATACATCTTGGATCTTGGATCTTCCATTTTGCATGCACAGGCAGGGGCAGGGGCGGGGCGGGGCAGAGCGGGGTGACGCTTCTTGTTGAAGAATGAAGAGATTCTCCAATATATAGAGATTCAGAGTGACTCTGACGGCGCTGGATCTGGGATCTGTGGGCGTACAGAAGATCGACCGTTGAAATGGAGGACCTGTGTTGGTGTACTGGCTGCTCAAAGTCACTGGCAGCGCGCTCTGATTAGCATTCGTGACAGCGTCGATGTCGATGGCCCGCGCGCTTCTGGTGACTGCGCGTCGACGCGGGGCGTGAGTTCGCCGTTCGGGGTGTGGCCTTGTGGAAGGACAGTCGAGAGGGTCAAGACGGGCGCGCCGTGCGGGGCGTTTTGTTTCCCTTCGACGTTGTGACGATGCGACCAAAGGTCGATATTCGATGTTCTATGGGCGATGGGCGATGGGCGATGGGCGATGTGATACCATGGCATGTGGAGAAGCGCAGAAGTGCAAGTGATAGCCCAATACTTCAATGTCTAAACGTCTAAATCGAAGACGCCACACACGCGGGCGTACGCCGCTCGATGGCAATGACAATGGCAGTGGCATGGACCCTGAGCCCAAGCACTGATGGCCGTGCTGGTGCTTTGATGTCGATATGCAGCATGGAGCGATAGGCAGGGACAGCTGCGGGCGAAGACGAGATGTTGCGGGTGGGGATGAGGTGCTGCGGTCGTCAGATATGTACAATATTGCCAGTGAAAAGAGCGGACCAGGTGGTATTTTGGGAAGACAATCAGATACCAGTGGGCGGTGGGGTGTGCATTGTCATCAGCTTCGTGGCGTGGCCGCATGCGTACAACGGGGAGAGACGGCGAGACCGGGCCATCGATCATATCCTCGATGCATCGCCCGGTCGTGGATTGTCTTGACCTGCGTATGCCGTATCGTGACGGCGGGGCGCACACGACCTCTTTGCGTAGATTGTGTGCATCACGATGCATGCCGTGTTCCGCAGCCCATTATTGCTCCTCCACGCGTCGTCTGTCGCGACATGATGTGGTAATGGTAATTAAAGGCAGCCATCCTGCCGGTGCATATTCAGCATCGTACATACCTCAAAGTGAGCATGCACCCACGCTCACAGACAATATCCTCTTATGCCACTAGTGGTCATCGTCATCAACTGCGGTTTGAATTGCTCCGGCGACTCACGCCCCGGTCCCCTAAGCACCTCAATCAATCCTCTGTTCTATTGAACGTTGATTCTTGACACCGTTCGCGGGAGGGTGTGTAAGTACTACTAGTGCGGTTACTGTCAGCCTTGAACATGTCGACAGTTCTGCAGTTGTAATCAATTAATCAGTGGTGACGGCATCGGGGAAAGAACGCCCGCTTGGGGGCGTCGTTACCTGTACGTACCAGGTGTCCTTTGCATATCCTCCACCCATCAACGTTAGCCACAACGGTACGAAGGTACGAGGGTACGAGTTGTACGCTCACGTCGCCGCGCCGGACGTCCGTGCCCCTAGACGCCCGGCGGCCGGAGCGAGGGTCCGCGGAGCCGGGGCTGCCAGCGAGGCCAGGGTTCGGAGGAGTGTTTCGCTCTTGGTTTGAGTCTCAGTGCGTTTCGCGGCGGAGCGTGAAGCGTGCGCGTGAGGTGTCAATGAGAATCAGATGCATGTGCTGCGGGGCTTGGGGAA
This sequence comes from Ceriporiopsis andreanae CBS 279.92, assembly GCA_001969225.1. Classification (NCBI taxonomy): domain Eukaryota; kingdom Fungi; phylum Basidiomycota; class Agaricomycetes; order Polyporales; family Meruliaceae; genus Ceriporiopsis; species Ceriporiopsis andreanae. The sequence goes on along the minus strand of ALYI01003577.1, from coordinate 127,643 downwards.
GCTTCGGCGTTCGTGGAGGGGTTCCGGGGTCCGGGGATTGTGTTGGACGGACGACAGTGAAGGTGATATTTGGGTGATGTATGATATGTGGTGTGGGATGTGGGATGTGGGATAAGTATGGGAGGAGGCGAGTATGCGTGTGCATGACGACGATACACGCGTCGGGCTGCGGAATGCAAGGAACGACGCAGGAATTCATGTTGAATAAGGGTAGAACGACAGGAAGGAGAGCGAGTCCTGGCGTGTATGAAGATGTGGCGTATGTGGGGCCTCGACGGCCGGTACAGCACACTCAGCAAATAACGAACGTTGAAGTTGAGGTTGAAGTGAACGTTCAACTTCAACTTCAACGTTCGACGTCGCAACTGTGCAGATGTTTGATGCGCATACTTGGCGCTTGAAGCTTGAAGCTTGAAGTCGAAGCTGTTGCCTAGACCTTGAAGCCGAAGCTGTAGCCTAGATCTTGAAGTCAAAGCCGTAGCTTAGCTCTTGAAGTCGGAGCTGTAGCTTAGATCTTGCAGTCGAAGCTGTAGCTTAGACCTTGAAGTCAAAGCTGTAGCTTAGACCTTGAAGCCGAAGCACTAGCTTTGGGCCGGATGTGCCCCTGCCCATGGGTACGCGGATGGACATCCTTCTGGCGCGTCATGCACGCGGGCAGGATCCTTGTAGCACATGCAGTTGATTCCATACGACGCGAGCGATTGAGATCGTTCGACGTGTGTCCAGGATCTCATCTCAACAATCGAGGGTACGTAGTGCATTATAATCAGCATCAAAACACCCAAGGACGTATAGCCACTACTCACTTGGTTCAGAAGCTCCTTAGGGCGAAGGCCGTATACCCTTGACTAGTGACTAGCAGGACATCGCGTGCATGGGTCTGGTTGGCAAATTCGAGATTCGCATGCGTCGAACGGGGCGGGACGGGGCGGGCATGAAGTCGCGGTTGTCGTTCCTGGTACAACATGACAAGACTATTCGGGCATGGGGTCGCCAGTGCCGCGCTTGTCCAGGTTCTGATAGCCTTGGGAGAAGGGAGAAGTGCCTGTCAGTCAGTACTGCTTGACATGACGCGCCATCATGCGATTGAGGTGAGCATAAGGAAATAGGCGGGTCGAAAGAGGGAAGAGGCGGCGAGGACTGATCAAGTTCGTCGATGGTGTTCGTCAGTCGCGATCGTTGAACGACGTCAGTATGTCGCCGACACTGGCCGTTACTCGTCTAAACATGTAACTTAAAATCAGTCCACGAACCCAGTACAGGAAAGTCACGTACACTTATTACTGTGTGCAATTTATTCCTCATTGCCGGCATAATGGTAGATTGCCGGCATAGTGGTCGTCCTGGCCCGGTGAAAGGACCTCCGCCTCCCTCGTCGACTGGTGCAGTTGGTGTCACTAGTACTGGCATGCCGTACTTATGCAGTGACCGACGAACATAGAAGTCGTGACCGGTAGACACAGAAGGACGTCCTGGAGTCAATTAATCACCACATCTAGACGTCAGGCGCGCGCTATTCCAGTGACGAAAGGCCAAGACTACTCGTCCCCGGTGCGGTGTAGTGGTAGTCGTACCCTAGGTGTAGTCGTAGTACGCTGCACACAAATTGCAAGCGTCCAAGCTTCCAGTTTACAACGTCGCACGGACGTCCGTGTAGTATGTGATCGTGGCGCGACCCGAGACGCCCGGACGCACGCAGGTCCGAGTCTCCGAGGAGTAGCTGCCAGCGAGGGTGTCGCGGTGTTGGAACTTCGAAGTAAGTTTGAAGGGCTGTGGTGGTGAGTTTGGTCCACTACAGTGAATGTTGCAGGGACTAGCTGGCGTTTCGCGGGTAAGTTTGAGGCCTGTGTTTGAGGTAGGGTAGGGCCCTATGGTGCCTCAATGGGTAAAGAGAAAGGGTTCGAAGGAGAGCGAGAACCTCCGGTCTACGTCGTATCGATGAACATCACCGTCAGGAGATGGACGCGTTGAGCACCGGAGTCCTCTCGTGATGGCTATTGGCGACTGCGGACAGGCTGAGGGTGCAGGGTGCAGGTTAACGTTATAATTGCGATGCGCTTGGATGGGCAGAGGCGTAATGGGCGAATGTATCGGTGGGCGCGCCGGAGGAGGATTGTGCGGTAGGTGGGTGACGTGCGCGCAGCTTGAAGTTGGTATGCGGCGTGCAGACGCGGGGCATCGATCGCCAGTTGGATATTTTCGTCCGAGCTTGGGTGTTCTCGACCGAGGAGAGGGCGCGCGCAGCTTCGAGGGCATGGTGGCTGTATCGGGCGACGGGGGTTCAGGGAGCGGGGGTGGATCACGCAGGAAGACCGTGTCCGTCGGGAGGGCTATGTATGGCCACCGGGCACGGCGCGACCTCCCAGCCGCGGCCGCACGCGGCTACGCATCCGTACGCGTGCGCGTGGTATATAGAGCTGTCGAGTCGGTCCAGCGAGTCGAACAGCATCTCGGGTAGATCGCGCTGCGGTCGAGACCCCTGGAACCGGCGGGGGATCTGACTGAGACGGCTGTCATCGTCGACCTCCTCTTCCGCTACCACCACCACCGCCGCGCCTCGCCTCTCTCACCCTAACATCCCCCGCGGCGACCCACAGCGCGACCAGTAACATCAAAACACAAAACTAGGCTTCGGCAAAGCGTGTGCACTCTGCGTATATTGGCATCGCGCGATAGTGCCTGTTGCGTCTGGCTGTCTGTTCGCGGGCGGTGCACCATCGCTGCATCCTGATTGATTTTGAACATTGATGCCCAATGCCTACGGGCTCTTCTGGCGCCGATAGTCCATATACCCGCCCCCACGCTCAGGCCCACGCCCCGACCCAAGCCTTCCCCAAGCCCCGACTCCCCGCGCCAGGTGCGTCCCCCGTCCCTCGTTGCGTGCCCGCCGCTGACGACGCTTGCTTGCTTGCTCGCCCTCGGTTTGTGTATTATGGTGATGATCGTGATGTGGTGATGGTGGTGGAATCGTGTGTCGCTGGAATGGAATGGAACGAACGGCATCGTTAATTGTCGATCGGTGTGTCTCCTCCCTGCCCTCCGTTCTCCTTCTTGTCTCCTCTCCGCCCTCCCTCTTGTTCTCTTTCTCTCCCTTCTCTTCTGCCAGGCGCAAGCCCGCACGCCTCCTCTTCATCCTTAGGACCGAGTCCACACACGTTTACGTCCACGCTGCCGTCGCCCAAGTACCCCGCGCTGCCGTCGCCGAAATACTCAGCGCTGCCGCCGCCGCCGCCGCCGATGCTCGCCGCCGCGCCCGTCTACTACGACCCGGACCAGGTCGGCGCGCCCCAGACGGCCGACTACGAGCAGTGGGTCGCGCACCATTATCCGCAGTACGCGGGCTATCCGCCGGCGCAGGGTCAAGGTCAAGGATTAGTTGGAGTAGATCAGGGGATGGGAGGGATGCAAGGCCAAGGGCAGCAGGGGATGCAGGGTCAAGCGCAGGGAATGCAGATGCAGGGGATGATGCAGGGAGATGCGTTCCACCAACAGCAGACGGGACAGCAGCAAGGTCAACAAGCTCAGCAGCAGGGCCAACACGTTCACGCGTCGATGCAGCAACAGCACCCTCAGCAGCAGCAGCAGCAACAGCAGCAGCCGATGCGCAATCAGTACAACTTCGTGCAGTCGCAGTACATGACCGTCGCTCCCGCAAATACCGCCAACGCCAATCCGTTCGTGTCGAGCGTGGCGCGGCCTCCTGGCCAACAGAGGATCTCGCGTGGGTTCCAGCAACAGCAGGCGCAAATGCCTCAACAGCAACAGCAGGCGCAAATGCCTCAACAGCAACAGCAGGCGCAAATGCCTCAACAGCAACAGCAGGCGCAAATGCCTCAACAGCAGCAGCAGGGGCGCCAGCAGCAGGGAATTCCTCAACAGGCACGCCAACAGCAGCAGCAGCAGGCGCGTCAACAACAACAACAACAGGCGCGTCAGCAACAACAACAACAAGCGCAGCAAGCGCAACAGCAACAAGCGCAACTGCAGTCGTACCCGCAGGCGTTCTCGCAGGCGCCGAATTTCGATGCCGCGATGGGAGGGATAGGACTCAACCATAGTGATACGCTGGGATTAGGCGTAGGCGTAGGCGTAGGAGGTGGAATGGGAGGAGTTGCAGGTGGAATGGGAAGCGTAGGAATAGGTGGGGGAGGGGGCGTGCCGAGCGTGTCGTTCGAGTTCGCGGACACGGCGGGCGCGTTTGGGTTCCCGTTCGGTGGTGGGGATGCGTACGCGGGAGCACCGACGACGGATTTCGCGCCTGGATCGGCGGCGCGGTCGGATTTCGCGACAAGGGGCGGAGGGTCGGATTTCGCGACGCGGGGCGGGGGGTCGGAGTACGGCGCCCCCTCAGACGCGGGGTTCACCCCTGCACACCCAGACGCGGGCTTTCCGCCTGGGTCGGCGCGCTCAGACGCGTTCCCGCCCAACTCTGCGAGATCGGACGCATTCCCGCCAACCTCAGAACAAGGCTACACCCCCTCGAGCACGCTCACCAGCCTGTCGCCGTCGCCCTCGCAGCAGTCGTTCCACGCGCCGTCTGGGTCGGCGAGGGGGAGCCCGAGTGCGGGTGTTAGAGGTAGCCCTGCTATGGGCGTAGGGAATAGCCCGTCTGCGGGGGCGAAGGCGTCGCTGTCGCCCCAAGCGAATACGGGTGTTCAGGGACCACAGGTGAGTACACTCGCAGTTGTGTGTCGAATTCGAATGCTAATCTGGAGGGCGGACAGAACGCGAACGCGCGCACGAGCCCGTCCCAGTCTCAAACATACTTCAAGCCGCCGCCATCCACATTTACACAGTCCAACGTCACCCAGACCAGTTACACGGCAGGCGCGACGGCGTCTAATTTCACGCCGCAAACAGCGGGGGCGACGAAGAAGCGCAAGCCGAACCCGCCGGAGGAGAGCGTGACGGACGACGACGACGACCGCGAGCGCGACTCGGGCGTGCCGCCGCTGCGCGGGCCGGATGCGAATCCTGCTAGGCTGTGCGTCACTTTTCTTTGAAAATTGTTGGGGGTGAATTTTCGTTGACGATTGGTGTCATTTTTTTGGGACATTTGTTTCGATTTGTTTCGACATCGAACCGATCTTCAATATTGCAACGCGACGCGACCTCTGGGACCCTCGGCATACGCAAATCTCGCCGCGCTGGACGTTTTCTGGGATTTGGACGCTTGGCTACACCTGTACTGACACGACGACATGGCTGCATGACCACACGACGACACGACGACACTGCCACACGGATGCGTATCTTGGCTACCTGACCTTCTCGACCTTGCTCTCCGGCTGGCTCTCTACTCTGTACACGGTCCCTCGTCTATCGGCACCGCATGCTCCCATCTCGACACGCGCCCTCGGTTTCTATCTGCATCGATACGACTTGCATCGATACGGCCTGCATCGACATCCGCCGCCGCCGCCTCCCCCGCCTCCACTCATGGCTGCTCAAATACCTCAACATCAACTGACGCGCTATCACGGTACGCCCCTCCCCCGTATTCCCAAACTAACGCATATTGCGACTCGATTCGATTGCGACTCCCTTCGATCTTATATTGACTTGGGCTGGGTACGTCTTCCATTCCGCTGTCGGTCTACCAACGCTATGCCGCTGTCGGCCAACTGACGCCACGCGCCTGCACTCCTTCTCGGCGATATTTTGTCCCCGGGTCGTTCGCGTTCGCGTCTGCCGCCGGGCTTTTCGTATCGCGGACGACGCACCGGGAATCTCGCCGTGCTCGACGCGCCGGAAAATCTCGACGCTGGCCATGCCGCTTGCCATGGTCGTGCCGTGCTCGTGCCGGGTACACGAATCGAACGCGGTCGATTCGGGCTTATTCGAACGCGTGCCGCGCTCGAACGCGCTCGCTGCTCGCTGGCCCCGCCGGGCATATCGAACCCCCGGGCTGCCACGCCCCCTCCTCGATCCCGTCACGTGTCACGCGCCGTCACACCACTCCGCGATCGCGTCACATCGATCGCGCGCGTACGCTGTCACGCCTGGCACATCGACCTGGCCTATGGATCCTGGCCGATGGATCGCGCGCGTTACGATTCTGTGTCGCGCTTTGCGGGACCAGTCCGGGCGCGTGCACGCATTGCAAGAAACTCAAGGTGCGTAACGGGTGTTGATTCGATGGGTGGGCGCGTCGCTGATATCTTTCGCTGTTTTCTTTGCTTTTTCTGCGTTTTTCCGCCGCCGCGCGCGTCGTTCACGTGCCGACGCGCCGTGTCACTTCGACGCCCGTCACTTCGGCCTTCGACGCACGCTCCGTGTCACTTCACCTCGACGCGCCATGTCGCTCTCGCTCTCGCCGCGCGCAGATGAAGTGCGACTTCCCCAAGGGCGAGAACACGTGCCGGCGCTGCAAGTCGAGCGGGCACCACTGCATCGTCGAGGGGCGCAAGCCCCGGAACGCGCCAAAGTACGTGATTTTTTCTGTTTCGCTTTCCCGGTTTCTGGTTCTCGTTTCTGGTTGCGGCTTCTGTCTGCTCTTTTCGGGTTGTGTCTATGCGTTTCCTGGGTGCGCTGTTTCTGTGCGCTTCGAGCGTGGCTGCGTCGATTCCTGGGTCTGCTGTGTCTGCGTCGCGTCTGCGTCGCGTCGCTTCGTTTCCGGGACTGTGTCTGTGCCGACCTGTTTTCTCTTTCGACTTGTGTCGCTCCGTTTCCGGACTGTGTCTGTCTGCATTCCCGTCACTGGTTCTGTCCCCGTGTTCCCGCGTGTGGCCGTCTCCCCGTTCTTCGTTCCTCATTCACCGTGCTTCGTCTTTCTCTTGTCGTTCCTCGACCTTCCTTCTACCTTCAATCTTCTCGCTCTTCGGTCCCGGCGGCGCCACATCCGTACCCCCATTCATTCCACCTCCTCCTTGCCACCTTCACACATTCGTTCATTGGTTTATGCTTTCGCCGCGTTCGGTTTTTCGCTGCTTTTCCTCCTCCGGATCCGCGCCCCTGTCGCCGGTTTGCTGTCTCCTGTCTCCAGCCCCTGGTCTGCTTGTCTGCGGATTCGCTGGTTCGCTATCTCTAGTTCGTTAATTCGCTCGCCCGGTGGTCTGCTGGCCCGCTAGTGGCTCGCTGATCTGCTGGTCCGCGCCCCTGCACCTGGTCCGCTGGTCCGCTGCGCTTTGCTTCCGTGGCGCCAGCGACGTGCGTTCCTGCATGCGTGCGTCTCGGTCCTGCATTCCGGCGCCAAGCGGGGGCGTGTGGTGGCGGAAAGGCGTGGTGGCGGAAACGCCGTAATGCGGTGCGCGGTGCAGATAAGATTAAGAACCCGGGCGGTGCGAGGACGGGAGCCAGGACCAGGACCAGCGGACGCGCCCCGCATAGCGTATCGTGCATCGTGTATCGGACAGTCGGACACGACATGGGCACGCGCGCGGACGAGACACCGGCGCAGACACAGACACATATGGAGATGGAAGTTGGGGCGGGGGCGGGGCTCTGCTTTTGCCACGAGCCGCACCCCGCGCACGCGCATGTCCGCGCGACTGATGCGTCCGCGGACACTGACAATGACCCCGATGACGATACCGATGCTGACGCGCCCTCCCTCGTCGTTTCTGAATCTAGCAAGCGCGAGTATTTGCTCGCGCAGATCCGGCAGAAGGACGCGATTATCGAGTCGCTGCTGAAGCAGGTGCGTGTTCGTCACCCGCACCATCGACGCTGGCCCCTGCACTAACCATCTCCTCCTCTATCTCTATTTCCATCTTGATTTGCAGCTGCACAACCCGTACCTGGCGACGCCGCTCTCGATCGCGTCGTACCGGATGGCGACGTCGCCGTCGGACCAGAACAACCGCAACGTGCTCGCGTGGCTCGACCGGCTCGAGGACAGCGTGCGCACCGCGGGACGCGGCGGCGAGGCGTTCCGCACGGCGGGGCGCGGCGGGGGCGCGCAGGCGTTCCGGCTCGAGTCGCGCGCGCACGGGGAGGACGGCGAGGACGAGGAGGAGAGCGAAGGGGAGGGCGAGGGTACCGAGCGTGCGAGCGTGCGCGGCGGTGTACTAGGAGGCACGGGCGAAGGAACAGGGGGTGGAGGGGAGGAGGACCAGAGCGGGGACGAGAAGCTGCATATTTTGCCCGATGCGGCGGTCCCGCTCGGCCTCATCGCGAAGCTGTCCCTGGATAACACGCATACGCGGAAGACCAGCGCGAAGGACGAGGAGGAGGCGGATGATGATAACGTGGTGAGTGTGTTGTCCGCCGTGTATCGTTCGCCATGTGCGATGTGCCGTTCGCTGTGTGCAATACGCACCCGTCTGCCTCGTCTGCACCTCTGCTCGCACGCGTCATGCACGATAATGCGCATTCGGACCCAGCAGGCAGGCGCAGGCGCACGCGAAGCGGGCGTGGGGAGGATCTTGGAAAGGGTCCTCCTGATGCACTGACCCGACCAGTCCCCGCTGATCTGCTGGTCTCTCCCGCTTCCCACTCACCGCTGATTAACTGGTCACTTCCCACCTTCCACTGACCTCCGCTGACCGCTGATCTGCTGGCAACCTCCTACTTCCCACTGATCTATTCGCCGCTTCCCACCCCCCGATCTGCTGATCGCTGACCATGCTTCGGCTTTCTCCTTGTGCAGGGCGTGGCGAACGAGACGTACTTCATGCCTGGTGAGTCCGCTCTCCCGTCGTTCATTGCTCGCCTTCCACGCGGTCGTTGCTCGCCGTCCACGGTCGCCGCGCGTTGCTCGCTTTCCACGGGTCGTCGCGCTTTGCATGCATCCGCTTCTGCGGGCCGACGCTGCCACTTTGCTCTTTTCCTCCTCCCACCCACCGCGGCTTCTGTGCGCGCAATCACGCGTCGCTGGTGCTTCTATTGCGCGTCACTTGGGCTTCTATTGCGCGTCGTTCACCTTCTCTGCCGCGTCATCTCACTTTGCTGGGCTCCTTGTGGCGGCGCCTATGCACGTGACGTGTCTTTTGATTTTGATTTTGACGTGCTCGTTCCTACGCTTTCTCACCTCGCTCCCTGACTGTGACGTGCTTGCTGACGGCTCAATACAGGACCAGCGTATGATCTCAACATCCGCGCAAACCTCATCGAGCAGCACAGCCCGCCGGACATCCTCGTGCACGGGCTCGTCACGCCAGAAGATGTTGACAAGCTGTTTGAGATGTGAGTTCCTTGCTTGTTCCTACCCCGATTCGGCCTGACGCGTCGTACTAGCTTTTACCAACGGCTGAATCCCCATGTGTCCGTCTTGGACCCCGTCCTACATACGCCCGCGACGACGTTCGCGCGGTGTCCGTTCCTGTTCACCGTTGGTGCGTGTTACCCTCTCTCTCCTCTCTGCGTGTCCTGCTAACGCATCCTGGCGCTTGGCAGTCTGTGCGGTCGCCTCGCGCTACTACGAGGCCAAGTCGGAGATCTACCCGATCGCGATGCACTTCGCGAAGCACGCCGCCGCGAACGCGCTGATCACCGGCTGGAAGAGCGTCGAGCTCGCGCAGGCGTACATCATCATGAGCGTGTACGGCGTGCCGGCGCGCCGCTGGGAGGAGGACCGCGGGTGGTTGTATACGGGCCTCGCGATTCGGTGCGTGTCTGCTGTCTGCTCGCACGCCACAGCATGCGGTCGCTGACTTAGCCTTTGCTTGTCTTCCTTGCTCGACGCTATGTTTTGGCTTTTGCGCGTTTGCCGCCCGTCCCTGACATACGCCCGGTCCGATTTGCTTTGACATGCGCATGTACACGCGTGCAGCATTGCAACCGACCTGAACCTACACCAAATGCCCGCCATCAAGCCCACCTCGGAGCGGCAAGAGCGCGAGCTAATCAACAAGATCCGGGTGTGGATGAACTGCTACAACATGGACCGTTCGACGGCGACGCAGTTTGGGAAGCCGTCCACGATCAAGGAGGACTAGTGCGTTTTGCTCTGAGTCCCCCGCCACTATCGTACTTATCTTGGTGAGCAGCATCGTGCGGCGGTCAGATACGTGGTACAGGATGTCGCAGTACAATCACCCGGTAAGCGATCTTCATGTTGGAGGGCACGTAGGCAGTACAGCTCACGTCTTTATGGCCTGTCATGAAGTACGACATGGGCCTCTGCGCGTACACCTCGCAGCTGCGCATAATGGCGCGCTTCCACGAGGAGGTGTACAGCGACGCCGACTCGCCGAGCGGGCTCAACGAGGTGCGTTGCATTTCGCGGTGTCAGAAAACTTTGCGCTTGACATGCTGATTTCACCGCTCCTATTGTGCTGTTATGACACAGCGCCTCGACTTCCGCGAGGTGACCCTGCGCCACGACCAGCACCTCACGGCGTACCTAGAAGAGTGGAAACACAAGTTCCAGGAGGAGTCGGACATGAATGGTGCGGCGTCCCGCGTTCTCATTTAGCCTTTTCGTGCCTGCTGACGCTGTTCTGCTCTGCGCGCTATACTAGACCCTGCGTGCAAGTTCCGATCGACGCTGTTGCCCTTGTGAGCACCCTCGGTCGTTGTGCCGCGCGACCGTGCCGCTGACTATGCCCGATGCAGCTTCACGAACTACTCCCGGCTGGTGATGTACTCGTTTGCGTTCCAGCAGGCGTTCCGACGCGGCATTCGCGCGGACGACCAGGTGGTCGTTGACAAGGTACGCAACGGCCCCGTTATGGCTGCTGCACGAGCTGAACTAGGGTGCCTTTGATCAGTGCTTTGAAGCAGCGAAGAATGTCATCACATCGATGCTGGATAGCCTGGCTCCGTCTGGGTTCGAGCGGTTTGCACCAGATAGTGAGCTTGTCCGTCGTTTGCGCGTTATGTGAGCTGACATGAACGACGCCAGGTCACTTCATCTTCGTGACGTTCGCGTCTGCCTTCCTGCTAAAGGTGCATACATTCTGACATGTCCTCATGTCATCCGCGCATGACTGACGTTTTGCTTGTTGCCCGCAGTTGTTGAAGCCCGAGTTCCATTCGTTCCTCAACAAGGACCAAGAGGAAGACATCTTCCAGATGATCGGGCGGCTCATCCAAACGCTGAACTCGCCCGAAATTGCCATCGACGACCGCCACACGCCGCGCCTCCACGCGCGGTTCCTCGCCGGGCTGCTCTCGCGGCACAGGCGCGACGTCGCGACGAGTGGGCGTCTGCACCCGCCGCAGCCGCCCCCGAACCAGACCGTCGGCGGCGGCTCGTTCTCTGCGCCTCCCGCGGGCGCGCAAGCGGGCACGCAGCAGGTGTTCAGCGTAGCACCGAGCCAGAGCCAGAGCCCGATGCAGTCGGGCGCCGTGATGGGCCAGCAGCAGCAGCAACAGCAGATGCAAGGCGTCCTTGAGACAACCGCGATGCCGACGCAGATTGAGCCGATCTACCACCAGGAGGCGGCGTACACTGCGGACATCGGGCCCCTCGAGGTGCTCGACTTCAGCCCGGACGGCAGCATCGACGACGAGATTTTCGGAGGCCCCCTGCTGGCCCTGAAGAATCCCAACTATTGGGACAATATGATGATGCCCGGGTACGTGGATCTTGTACAATCTTCCTAGATACCTGTGTTCATACCTGTCTGTGCAGCTTCCAATGGTCGGACTCGCGGATGAACGGCGGCTTCGGGGGATTCCACTCCATCCCCGTCGCATGATCCACCCTTACAAACAATAACAACAATTAACCACCTCTTGTACAAAGCTCGCCTGGATTTGCATTTGCGCCGTTTCTCTCTCTCCATCTCCTCTGCGTTATAACTCTGAGCGTCGATTTTCTCTCATCTCCCGACTCGTTATCTGCCTGTTATCATACGCCACGCAATGTAGCTCGACCCACCACCGAACCACCATACTATCTCATCGATGTATTGCTAGATTCCGGCCATAATGTGTTGTACCTGTGGTGCATAGAAACAGAATCTTCTTGGGTTATTGTTGCCGAGGGATCGTGTTTTGCACGGCCATCTGGGGTAGGGCGTGTATTCTGGGGAATCTGGTAAGGTGATGGTTTGACACGAGTGGCCTACTAGCCCGCACAATTGTGTGGTTACGTACGTAAAGCCTGTACTGGATGATCTGCTAAAACGCTGAAGGCTTTCATTGTCCAGGTTGGCGCAAAGTGTGCGCGTTGTTTCTGCCACGCCACATTTGCAAGCCGTGCCCGCCTCACGGAAAGAATACGACCTCAAGATGATATCAGTATCAAACACGACTCATTTTTCGAGTTAAATACGATGAGCAACTATGAAAAAGGGGCATGTCGGACCCGCTGACCATCACTCGTGCTGGATGCGACGCTGAAGAATGATGTTTGGCATATGGTCGTCGATAGGTCACGTTTCTAAGTGATTACTCGGAATTTGCATCGTGGATGACGATTTGTTAACTAGCGACATTGCGTCACAGTTCATTGGCAGAGAGTTGCTGTCGGAAAAAAGCACATAATGGGTTTTACACACAATCCGAGAAGAGCAATGACGTACTCACATTTACCCAACACCTTCCCAAAGTACAGCTGGACATCGTTCGTGGAGAGGGCAAACGCGCCAATGACACCGTCCGGCCTGACGACAACGAACGTACTTCCGCATGCACTCCCGGTATCTGACCGGGACGCTTCGAGGTCGTACTGCACCCACGCATGCCCCTCGCTGTCGACAAACATGCGCGCCCGGTCTTGTTCTCCAATTCCCAGGACACCGTCGAAGCTACCCTTCGGGTGCACGATGGCCATCTTCGCCAAACCCTCCTTTGCGTACCCTGCTAGTGTCGTCGTATCCCGGACCGCCGTCATGCCATCTTCCTTCCCAGGCCCAGCGAATACCAACACCAAGTGCCGCCGCACATCGATCAGGTCGAACAGCGTCGTCGCCTCCGCAGCCTTCGAAGCAACTCCGAACACCTCTACCAATCCTGGCGCATCTGGCGCACGATCTCCCGCCCTCACTCCATCTCCTTCCTGCCCGTATGGATTTCGCGTCGTCGCTGCCGCCTCCCGATCTTTCGTCCGTCCTTCCAGCACAATCTCGCTCCACCTGTAGTTCACGCCCAACTGCAACAGCGTGCGCGGCCGGAACATCACGTCCGCCATGTCGAAGGTGCTCTCCGCCGAGGTTGAATTCTCCATGTGGAGCGTGGGCGCTGTCGACCGCTGGTACGCGCGCGAGTGAAGTTCCGTCGATAATGCCAACATCTCGGTAATCACGGGGATGCGCTCGGTGTTGTATGTCGTCAAGAGGGTGGGTGTGGCGCGGTTGTGGTAGACGAGCGCGAGCTTCCACGCAAGGTTGACGGCGTCTTGGATCCCGCTGTTCGTGCCCTGTCCACCCATTGGAGAGTGGCAGTGTGCTGCGTCTAGGCCATGCACGGAGGGTCAGTACAACAAGGATATATTCAACCGAATTGCGCACCACCGGCAAGGAAAACCCTCCCAGTCGAGAGTGTGTCGACCATTCTGATGTTCGCCCTGCAACATACTTCAGTCAACTTTCGCTGCCTACGTGATCGACTTGCCTAACCTCCATTCGGAAGCCCAATCCACCGCATCAATCTGAATATCTGGGCGCCCGCTTACAGCACAGAACAGTTCACGAATCCCGCCGAGGTTGGTGGGGAAAACACTAGGAAGATCTGGCCCAATTGCATAAAATTGAAACAGCGGTGCTGGGTGTAATGGTTTGAGGCCGCAGCTGAAGACAGTATGCGGTCAGGAGGGTGCGTCGCAAGTCTTCACATCGTGGTCATTGACCTTCTTGTACTGAAGTTGCCCCAGAAGTGCCAAGACTAGCGGAACCCATGAGCGACCGCGTGTAGTATGCACGTCATAGAATGATGTACCTCACGGTCTACACCTGTAGCGTACACGTCTGCGGAGAATATCTTGTCAGACTCTCTGGTCTCTCCGCGGAAGCTGATTCCAGCCAGCCTTCGGGTGCGTCCTACAGGCGAGGAGAATTAGCGTCTTGGGACAACTGTCACTCGTTGCGACGTACCTCTAGTCCCGTCCGTCCCAATCAAATATGCGCATTCCACCGTTTCCTCTCGTCCATCGCCTCCGACGTCGCTGTGTTTGAGGAGTCGTGCTACCACCTTGTCCATATGCTGCTCAAAACCTACGAGCTCGACGCCCATCTCTATCGCGCCTCCCAACTTCTGGATCTCCGCCCGCAGGACGCGCTCTAGAGATGCCTGGCTCGTGGAGGCGATGGTGACCTAATAAGCGGACGCGTACAGTCACCATTACATCTCACTATAACATAAAGACCAAAAGACTCTTAATACGCACGTATGGAATTCCGGGTGACGCTTCGGCCTCCTGCACCCATTTGATCTGCTTCGTGACATATTTATCATGGCTTGACAGGAAGAGTGGCGGAGTGGCCGTAGCGAGCACCGCATCGAGCACACCTAAAAATGCTAACACTTCCTGTGTTCGCGGCTATTCACGCGCGGAGCATCATGTATTAACGCTTGTCCCGGACAGAATACTGTTACAGGGCAGACACACCTGGATGGCCGTCCCACGAGCGCCTCCGTGAATAAACGTATTGCGTTCTATCAGCCGTACAGGGACGCCGTTCTTGAGCATACATAGCGTGAACACCAAGCCTACAGGGCCCGCGCCGACCTGCACTTCGTGAGCCCAAGTCAGATGGAATAGACAGCGAGACGTACGACAAGGACGGGAGGACGGTCGTACATCGTGTGCAAAGCAAAGCGGCCGTGTTGGACAGACGAGAGTCTTAAATCGCCATCTGTACTGATGGAGAACCAAATGTTGATACGTATGCCGTGACCTAGTTACCAAAGAAGGCTCGTCATGCTGAAGGGAGGCATTGAACGGTACCGATGAGGAAAGGATGAGTGGGTATCAACGTCTAACGTTCGCTGCTGTGAAGTAGAGCAGAGGCTACAATTCACAAATGGATGATTCCGAGCCAGGCGTAGTGTGCGCTTACTTGCTAGCGAGAAATCCTCCGAACGAACCGTCGATGTTCCATAGGCTGATAGGAGTGAGCCTGCGGCGCACGCTGGAAGAAGCAAAGACTTGAAGTGTCTGCAGAGCGCGGGCGAATCACTTGTAAGGAAGTGGAGAACCTCAACGTTATTTCTCAGTTTTCCTAGATCAAGGCCATAACGAGAAACAGCGGACATTGCGCGTTGACGAAGGAGGTCTGTCGGTAGGTCGAAGCCTCAATAGGTCGAAGCCACTGGTGACGACGGGAGGGGCTCCTGCCTGAAGAAACTACATCTACATGCTGTAATGGATCAGTAAGCGTCAGCGAGACCGGTGTTTTCCTCTGGACAAGCCGTAGTTGTCAAGCCCTCGATATCCGCACTTTCCAATGCAATTATAATCTTTCCTGACATCGTGCAATGTGCTGACCAGAACGCTGCAGATGGATTTATTGGTGCATCGACTGGCTTGAATTGATCAACATCGACAGCCGATTGATACGCCTCATCTACTATCCGGATTCCTGTGGACAGAAGGAAGGTTGGTCATAGTCCAATGACACAACCAATAAACAATGCACTCACAATCACTACTGCCCAGCACCCTCTTGAAGTATTGCTCGACGCCGTCCGCGGAGAGAGCGAATGCGCCGATGATGCCGTCCGGTCTGATGACCACGAATACACTTCCACTTCCACCAGCCTTTGCTCGGGACCCCTCGACGTCGTACTGAGCTGAGGCATGGCCATCGGTGTCTACGAACACGCGCGCATTATGCTCCCCGCCGGTGGTGCCGGTAGCCCCGTTCGCGAGAATGACGACGACGTTCGCTACTCCCTCCCTCGCGTACCCACTCAGCGCAGCCACATCAGCGTTGACGCTGCCTTCCCCAGGGAAGACGAGCACGAGGTGCCGCCGCACATCAAACAGCTTGAACAACGTCGTCGGCTCGGCCGCCTTCGAGCTCGCCGCCGATACCTCCACCAGCCCCGGCGCGTCCGGCGCGCGGTCGCCCGCGCGCACCCTGTCAGCATCCTGGCCATACGGGTTCCGCTCCGTCGCTTTGCCCTCCCCGTCCTCCGTCCGTCCCTCCAGCACGATTTCGCTCCATCGGTAGTTCACACCGAGCTGCAGCAGCGTGCGCGGGCGGAACATCACGCGCGCCATATCCACGTCACCGTCGAGCGCGCTCCCGGCGTCGAGCGCAGACGTCGTCGGCCGCTTGTACACGCGCGAGTGGATCTCTGTCGACAATGCCAGCATCTCGGCGATCACGGGGATGCGCTCGGCATCGTAGGATGCGAGGAGCGACGGGGAGGCGTGGTTGTGGTAGACCAATGCGAGCTTCCACGCGAGATTAACCGCGTCTTGGACGCCGCTATTCGTACCCTGGCCACCCAAGGGGGAATGGCAGTGGGCCGCATCTACAAAACATAGATTCAGCACAAGAACGTCGAATATGCACCCATCTGCATCACGTACCACCAACAATGAAGACCCTGCCTGAGGTAAATGTTTCGGCCATCCTAATATTCGCTCTGCAACCCCCGTCAACCATGTGTCGACCTACAGAGCTTGCTCTCTTACCGCCATTCTGACGCCCAGTCTACCGCATCGATCTTGATGTCTGTGCGCCCACTTACAGAGTAGAACAGCTCGCGGATACCTTCGAGGTCTGTAGGTAAAACCTTGGGGAGGTCGGGTCCGAGGGACTGCAGCTGGAATAGAGGTTCAGGCTTCAAGGGCTTTAAGCCACAGCTGCAGAGACGTGGTTGAGCACACCCTTTTGAAGGCTCAGGACTTCAAAAACTGACCTCTTTGTGCCAAAATTGCCCCACATGTTCCATAACTATCGCGGAGCAAATCAGTGGCCGCATATATGCGCAATAAACGGCGACAGACCTCACGATCTGCGCCTCTAGCATACACATTGGCTGAGAGCAGCCTTTCAAACTCCTTAGTCTCGCCGAGGAAGTTGATGCCTGCGATCCCTCGCGTACGACCTGCCAACAAATACGATCAGCGTCGTCCGACCATGATTACACGTAAAACGCACCTTTGGCGCCATCCGCGCCGACCACATACGCGCACCGCATCGTCCCCTCACGTCCGTCGGCGCCGACATCGCTGTGTCTGAGGATGTGCGCGATCACCTGGTCCTTGTCTTGCTCGAACCCCACAAGCTCGTGTCCTACTTCGATCTCGCCGCCAAGTTTCTGAACCTCCTCTCTAAGAATTCGCTCTAGTGCGGCTTGGCTCGTGGAGACGACACCGGGCTGTAGACCTCGTGGATCAGCACGAGAACGCCGGTCGAGAGCGTTGATACTCACGTAGGGAATTCCAGGCGACGCGTCGGCCTCCTGCGCCCACTTTGTCTTCGCCGCGGTGTGACCGTCGGCACCATAATTTGCCATCAGAAGCGGCGGGGTTGCAATATCGAGTACCGCGTCGAGCACCCCAAGAAACGCGAGAGCCTCCAGCGTGCGCGGCTGTTCTGACGGATAAGCACGCAGGTGTGCGTCGCGCGAGGTGAGCAAACGCACCTGGACGGCCGTTCCACGCGCACTCCCGTGAAAGGTTGTGTTACGCTCTATCAATCGCACCGGTATGTCGTTCTTGAGCATACAAAGTGTGAACACGAGCCCTACGGGGCCCGCACCAACCTGCGCCTCGTCAGTTGGTATGCAACGGGGAGCAATTGAATGTGGCACGTACCACGAGCACGGGGAGTCTGCTACACATCGTGAGCAAAGTTGAGGGAGTGTTCGTTCCTTACCAAAGGGAGGACGAGGGCTTTAAAACCCATTCACGACATACGTCAGGTTCAACCATAAGCAAAGCCGAAGGAGCTTGTAACGACCGCCCGTGCGCCGCCCTGCAATGCGTGACGAGCTGCATCTTACAGCGTTGCGTGATGGGAGGAGTGGAAGGGTCGGGATCACCGAGGTCGTCCGTGCGGCGAGTGTTTCATGATTGCTCAGCGCAGTACAAAGTGCCGGTGTGAAACATTGTCTTAGTCTCCCCTAGACAGACGAAAGAGGAGAGTCTATTGAGAGGGGGGCGGACGACTCTCCAGTGACGTCTGCTCCAAGACGCGCCCCGTTTACCGTAGCACACAATTCTGAGTTTAAAATACATGCCGCATGATAGGCGCCTTTCGGCATTGACTGCCGGACCCATGCCGGTGGCTGAGCGCGCTGTATGTTGTGGCGCGCAATTTTGAAAGCGACCAGCATGGATCGCACTCATCGTGGACATTCACAGCACCAATACACTCCCGAAATACCTTACTACATTGCTGTACCAGCTCCTTACACCCATTTTCCACCCGCGTCCTCCTCAAATGTCACGCAGAACAGAGCCCAACCGTCTCCAGCGGCGCCTGTCTTTCCATACCCGCTACCGGCTCGGACACCGCTCACTCCAACAAAGCCTTCAAAATCTCCTCGTAAAGAGAATAACAGTCCGGTCAAGCCAATCACACCTGTGAAAAAAAAGCGAAAGTACACGAAGCTCGGAAATGATGCAGAGAAATTGGCAGGTATCTTTTCCGCAATTCATCGTGTGCACTGGACCTTTTCCGAGTTCCTCTGGAAGGTTTTCCGTGTGCGAGATGACAGCGGCTCCCCAATCCACCGTACATCATCTCACGCTCAATATGTCACTCACTTTCTGAAAGGTCACACCGACTATACCCCTGCTATGATCGTCGCCGCGTGGATGTCGAGCACAGACTCCCACGTAGACCCAGCATCAGATGAGGCCATGCTCATGTACTCTACCGTGGTGCCCTACATCACAATAAAAGCTGTCCGGCCCGCCCTTACGTCGTTCGCAGCACAATCTGTGAAGAAGGCAATGATCAAAGAAGCTGAAGCAGCCGTCGTACCGAGCGGTGGACTTCACGCCTCTCGCACCAATCCATCTTGCAAAGGGAAACTTGAATGGAAGGATATTGGTGCCACAACAATGTCCAATGTATCAGACATTATTCAGAAGCATCAAGATTTGACTTTTAGACTTCTGATGGCTGTCGCTGTGCGCAAACCTCGTGTTCGAGAAGGGGTGATCGCTGTTCGCAAACGACGACCACCAGGGCTGGCAAGTCTCGCAGAATGCCATCCTCTGCCTGAACTAACAGAATATGCAGGTTGTTGCTCGCGCAATCTCTATTTTGGATCACAGCCGCACCAATCGCGCCAATCTTCTCCCAATTTCTGAAGGTCTTTTCTACTTCGCATGTTCCGCGCCCTTCGACCTATTCTCCTACAACTCGCGGCTCGCAGTCATGCCCTCTTATCAAACCGTTTATCGAACACTCGAGCAGCTCGCAGCTCAAGAGGCTGCAGCGGTTGAGGCACTCGGCCGCGATCCCAATTCCGCCGGAATCATTTGGTTCGACAATGTACAGAATTATCACAAGCTACAGGACCCACGGCTCGGTCGTATCAACGTGCTCAATATCGGTGTCGCAGGAATGTTTGTTGAAGCTGTCCCTGGCTTCGACATCAAAGCCTTCGATCTCGACGATAAATTTGAACGAATTCGCACAAGTAAACGCGCTGATCTCACCGTCGAGCAACTCCTAGGGTTCATTGATCAAGACCATCGTGAGCTCGTTGGGGTGCTTCAATGGCTCCGAGCGCTCTGTCACTATGTCCCGGAGCTCCATCAGTACGCAGAGATGGTCAGCTTGCTGTACCGCACCGCAGGCGCGAAGACAAAGCTCCCCGCGCAGCCGTCTAAAGTCCACCCTCTCGCCACCAGTGGCAAGAACGAGGCTATCACAACCGAACTTAAAGCAGCCCTCTACGACTTTCTCGCGCAGATCGGTCAACATCCTGGAGTGGGCAATTACAACAGGAGGCTGCAGTTGATGGGCGGAGATGGGATGAGTTACGAGAAGACCGGAGTCATGCAGGGACAGCTCCAATTCCACCCAGATGATTTCGAGAGCGGAGCACTCTTGAAGGCTGTCCTCGCTGGCTGGCATACAGAATGGACCGACCTCTCGCGTATCTTCGAGACTCACTGGGGACCAGCTCTGACCAAGGATCCCTCGACTCTCGGCCACAGCGCGGGAAAAATTGGGCGCGCAACGCCGCCGAACCTCAAGAAGGTCGACTACTACCCCAGTGCGGAGTTGGTGTACCTCGTTCTGGATATGCGGATGCTCGACTGCTGGCGGTGCGTGAATGTGCTCTCCTTGCGAGAGGCGATCATACTGACGGCACGCGGAACAGTCTCTTCTTCAAAACCGACGACCTATTCGCTTATATCAGAGATCTCGCACTCAAGAAAGCTCTTCCGCCATTCGAAGATCTAAAAGCCATCGCTCGCAAGCTCTATCGTGCATACTCCAGTTTTCGAGCGGGCGAGTATGCGACACGCTTCGCTGATAGTGCCGAGTCGTCGTCCCCATGGGCACAGACTGTCCCATTGGGGTCACCGTGGGTTCTGGAATCAGTAGACTCAGATGACGACGACGACCTTGATGAAGACGCGTCACATCGGGACCAGGCCCTGTATCAATCAGTGACATTCATGCGCGATGCACTCGTCTCTCGAGAGTTTGCCTACGCAGTCGCTGAGGGAGATGTGGGTCGTGTTTACGAAGCCATGAAGGTACGCTCGTCGATCGTACAACCGCTGCAACGCTTTATATCTGAAATATTTGTAGATCATGTGTTTCACATTTTCTGGCTCACACCACACCAAATACTCGCACTATACACTCGAATTCATCACCGATCTCGAGCTAGAGTCAAGCCCCGAGCTCCGCGAGACTGTCTTGAAGAACATGCTCATCAACCTGTCTGGACAGCCAGGACGCTTCGCTGCGGGTGACTTCATCCAAGAGTACTTTAACCGGCTGCTGCAGGCCATCTGCGAGCGTAAAGGAGTCGTTTACGGCGCCCACTTTGCTCGTCACGTCATCTCTCGCAACCTGCATCACCTCTGTCGCTTACACATGGATATGCGGCAAGGTGTAGGGCTCGAAACTCGAGCAGGGCGACACACAGCCCCACATCTCAGGCCGGAGGTCAAAATCCTGCTACGAGAGTATCGCGAGCAGGAGCTCCATTGTCGGAGGCCGGGACGAATGTACGGGGAGATTAGGGATGTTGACGACTATAGGCGGGGCATGCAGAATTTACGCAACGGCAAGCTTTCGAAATGGGCAACAGAAACCACCTCGCTGCGCAGTGTACGATATCCACAGGATCAGAACCACACATCGGGCACAGAACAAACTCGTATGGAAGACGACAACACAGATGAGATGGAGGTCGACGCTGGCACAACTGACGATGAACACGAACCCGAACATGACACATTCATGATAGCTACTGCAACAATCGAGGATGGCGAGCTTATTCTGTCCCAGATCGACGTTCGCGCCGAGGCAGATGCACTCATCGCGGAATTGGAGCAGGACACCGAGGAGGGTTATGACTCTACCTCCAGTGCAGGAGACGAGGACGAGTACGACGAGAGCAGCTCAGATGAGGAAGTTGTACCCATTGTCGACCCCGATGTGTAAAGTATACATCATTTCTTGTAGCTATTTGCGAGAGGTTCGTCCTCGCTTGACAAATCTACATCCTCGTCATCGAGAGACTCATTCTCCAAGTCTGAAATGACCGCCGTGATCTCAGCTGCAGCCGGCGTCGCTGCCGCATGTGCCGCGAGTTCCTCATTCCGCCGCCGCTTCTCTGCGATTGTATGCTTGCGTTTCGCGTTAGCAGCCGCCCTGGTCTCTGCGCGCATCCTATCGAACCCGGCGCGCAGCTCATTGATGACCTCATAGAGTTGTTGGTGATTATCTGTGAGAAAGCGGTGGTTGCACACGAGTGGAACAACCTCCCACTTATCAGTAAGCGCATAGAAATTGTCCAAGAGATTCTTGATCAAACTGTCGGGAAGGATTGCCTCCGGAGGGACCATTCCCATCGTGCATTCGTTGGCAGTGTTCCAAAGCTCCTCGCGAAAGGCTGTGAGTCGCGTGCTCGCATACTTCCGCATCTTCTTCGTAATTCGAACAGCGACGGGGACCGGCGCAACGGCCTCCTTGATCAACGCAGCGGAGGAAACGACGGGCTCAGGGCAGCAGCCGCTGCAGTTGCAAGGGTTGGCTGGAGGGCAAGGAGGGTTTTCTACACAGGTTCGGCACGGACAAGACTCCTCGTCGAGCGGATTTGCGTAGATCTTGTCGATGATGTCCATCTTACAGTTGGCGAGGATCAGCTGCGCCACGCTGAGGTCCATGTACGTTAGGCTGGTGTCGGCCGCGCCGCGTGTTCCTTTCTTGCGCTTGGCTCCAGATACCCTCGCAGCTTTCTCCTCTTCAGCTGCCGCCACTGCCTTCTGTGCCGCTTCAGCGGCTGAGCGTGGGAGGTACAAATAACCTGTTGAGCCTCGTGCTCGCCCATCTCTGATGCGTCCCCACTTCTGCAGAACTTCGTCTACAGTCTGCGGTACATCGCCCCATATCACAACGTCATCTGTGCCGGCCACGTTGATGCCTACGCAAAGCGTATCTGTAGCGATTGTGACACGCGATCGGCTGTCGTTATGCATGAAGGTGAGGGTTGCTTCGTTGTATGCCGGCCAGTTGAGCGCGTTATACATTCGTATACGTTCATGGCGGGCAGGGGATTTCTCCGCGAGCCGCCACAGATATGCCGCAATGCGAAACCCTGTGGAAATTGACCGACAGAACAAGATGATCCGCCGCCCTGATTCGACGGTCCAGTCGAGTTCCTTGAAGGTCAATCCTCGTGGAGATGAACTCATGGTTCGGAAAACGATGCGAATGTCATTTCGCCGGTTGGACAGTCGAATCATATGATATTCGCCATCGTGGAAGCCTAATGTGTCGCAGATGTTCTGCATAGGGCGGCCGGGGCGCAATGTTGCTGTGAGAGCAAACTTGACGGGGTTTCCGGGAAGACGGGCGTAGACGTGCCCCAACGAAGTGAACACGGGGCGAAAGGCGGGACCCCAGCTGTCGATGAGGTGTACCTCATCTACAGCGAACACGGCGACGCGTCCTGAAAGCGCCTCGTCGTCCACTAGATTGCGGAACTCGGGAGTAGTGAGCTGTTCTGGGGATAAGAGGATCACAGTGGTTTTGTCCCGCGCTTTCGTCCACGGACTCGGAGCATTGGTCCGGCGAGCTTCGTCTACAGTATCCGCGTTGATGACAACAGCGGGCAGACCAGCAGAGGTGAATTTGGGTAACTAACAGATAATTAGCATGAATTTGCGAAACCATTGTGTGCGGTGACGCACCATGTCTGTTTCGAGTGACTTTGTAGGGCATACCAGAATCATCATCGGGTCTCTCTTGACCCCGTGTTTAAACTTCACATCCGGCCAAAGCTCAGGATCCGCGAGAATTGCCCGCAGTACCAATAGGTACATGACAAGAATCGCGCTCTTTCCAGACCCCGTTGGAGTGACTGCGAAGACATCTTCGTTGTCGAGTGCGCGGCAAACCGCTCGCAATTGGTGATAATGTGGTTCATAGGGTAGTTTCTCGGCAAGAATGGCTCTACAAAGGGCGAATCCGGCGGGTGTACTGAACACAAACGAGTGTCGTGCATCGTGGTCGTTTGAAATCATAGATATATTATAGAAGAGATATCATAGCGCGTGAAGAGCAGAGGATAGGAAGAAGACCGACGCGTCGCCCACGCGTTGAAGCGACCATTGCGCGCTTCTGAGTTTAAACAAGCTCGGCATGTTACGGCAAAGCCTCAAATTCCGTGCTACGGTAAAGTGGGCGCGTTTGGGAGCAGACTAACATTGTCTCGTTCGTAAACGCTACGTCCTGCAGTGGACACAGTCTTCTGCCTGGGTTCTTGCAATATTTTGGGACATTAGCCTCCTGTCGTGAACAGGACAGGACGGGCGTATGGGTTGCCGCTTCTAGCACCTTGATGTTCAACCAGGTTCACGTTCAGGCTTCGGCCAAGAGGCTTTAGAATCATGAGATGAGTACGCAGTTGTATGGAGACAGTTCTGAACGGGAATGCTGGAAGGAATGTCGGTATTATGACAGTGATGGGGTGTGTGAGTCTTCTCCTGTATCGCTGCGTGATACGAGGGGAGGATGGTCGGAGTTGTGGTGTTGAGTGCGATGCCTTTCAAGCCACCGCGCATAAGACAAAACTTTGGAGGAAAACCCAGCTTTTGAGTACTGAGGGACGACGAGCGGGCGGTTGCAGAATGACAGAGGAACCGGACCGGGGTCCGGGCTGCGCTCGTGCTAAAAGAGAAGTCTCGAGCAGGGATCGAACTAGCGACCTCCAGCCTAAACTGACAAATAAAATAAATCCCTCGAACCAGGATCGAACTAGTGACCTCCAGCCTAAACTGACAAATAAAATAAATCCCTCGAACCAGGATCGAACTAGTGACCTCAAGATGGTCGTAACCCTAAACTAGGGTTAATTGTAACCAATTACAGTCTTGCGCTCTTCCAACTGAGCTATCGAGGGTTACCTTATGAGGTAAGGTAATGCCATTCGAGCAAGAGTTGAGCGTTTTCTGCGAGCCCGATCATTTCGTATTGATGGCATATTAAACCTTAACTTAACTTACGTAATTAAAATAATAAGCACGTGATAAAACCGTGACGTGACTTACGTAATTTATCTTGCACGTGACCTAATTAGCGCGGTCAACGTTTCCCTCGTATCTTGCGATACGGCGTGCCCTAGGCGACGTAAGAGCTCAAAGTGCGCGACATCGTTCTATCTAATAACGTTGTAGTTTCAGGTTACGAATCTCAGGTTTTTTGGACCCTGAGAGATTGGACTCGGCTTACTTGATCCCAGTGTCAAGTCCGAGTCCCTGGTAGGACACGTACGTGGATCTCGTCGTTTCCAGTAGCATTACGACCTCAATACGTCCACAGTGTATGAATATGTTGTTCCTTGGATTTGGCAATAACATCCTCCAAAACGTGTGCTATTGCAATAGCCCGGCGAGGTCCCATCAGATGTTGCAGGCACATCAATTTTATAGCCTGCCCAAGACCTGCCCCACGCTCGGGGCACACAAACTTGCGAAGGTACAAATTCATACTCAATTGTCTGTGTTGTCACGGGTCCAGAATCTGCCACGGCGCGAAATATGACCGACGCACGACATGCGAAGACGGACTGACACCGCACTTCAAAGCCTCACACGCGACACGCTTCTGGTAGTAGCAGCGGGATTATAAAAGGGACACATTGTTTGTGCACTCCCGCCAGATCTCCTGTCATCCCCCAATTCGATTCAGCATGCAAGTCAACAAGAACGACGTCGTACTTCTACCGCGGCCAGATACCATCCAGGCCGCCGACCACAAAGTCACCGTCAAATGGCAGCAGAACCTGGCCAACAAGAGCGCAGATTATTACGTGTTGATCGTGCAGAACAGGTCCCAGAGTGCGTCATGTACCGTCCGTTGTCCGTCTTTCCAATTCCGACAACGTTCGCTTGCCAGGCGACGCTGATGTCGTATTCTTCATCGCGGCCGAGTGGTTTAACGACGACCATCTGAGCCAAATTGCCTCGCGGACCGACGATAGCGAGTCACTTTTCGTGCTTAATATTCGTTTTGGACGTTGCTGATACGTGGTGGTCGTCGTGGCAGGCTTCGAGTTTCGGGTCGACGATCGTGCTCAGTACGGACAGAAGAACGCCGCTGGCGAGATGCGCTTCGTCGTTTTGCACGACAAGGGTAGAAAGCCGTTCCAGGTCGGTACACCTTCAAGGTCATGCGTGAACGTATGCTGACTTTGACCATCGACAGCACCGCTTTATGGAAACTGGCCTTGGCTCATTGTCACTCTCTAGCGCAAGGAAGCTCGCTGCGGCCATGGGACACCCAGATATCGCGAACGTCGTCGGCGCCATCACTGCGAATTTTGGCGGCAATTATCTTCATACGTTCTGAATAGCTGCCGCATATACGTTATGATGCCATTTCTGTCCCCCTGTGCTGCAGATACTTCAATAAATCATTAGTATCAGCAATGCGCAGTATTTTCCAAGTGTTGTGACCAAATACGCACCCGCTACGAACTAACGGGCCTCAACTTGAACAACCTATGTCTGGGCTCCCCCGCATCGGAATGACCATCCAGCGTACCCACTCCGTGTATGCGGGTCTCCGCCGTAGAGGTCCCATCAAGCACATCTAGCGCCTGATCTCTAGCAGTCCGGCCGTCCCAAGTGCACCTGAGTCCTTCGCCACCAATAGCCTGCTTCAGCTCGCCCGTGTCGACGTGGCGCACCTGCACGACGTCTGGCGAGAAGAGGACCGCGTACGGATAATGCGAGGCGACGTGGTCCACGCGAACATCCCACCGAATGGTGCTGGCAGTTCCGCGACTGGGGTTACCAAAGCGGTCGAGATACAACCCGAATGCTGTTAAGACGTCAGTCAGACATACACACGATGCTGTTTGCCAGGTGTCGAATGCACTCACAGTCGTAGCACAATAAGAACTCGCCGCTTCTCGTCCGTAACATGGAGAGCGGACGGGCCTGGCCGAAACGCTCACGCAGTTCATGCGTAGAAGCTGCGGATGGATCGGGAAGTGTGAAGTGATCGGGTCTATTGTAGCCCAGAAACCACGTAAGTCTTCCTTAGAGCGCGACGACGGATGCGGATATACGGACTTATCGTAGTACACCAACTCGAACCCGTAGGAGTGCGCGATAATGACCTTCGTCTTGAGAAACCCCAGGTCGTAGCATTCGTGGCCAAGAGAGAGGTCCTTGAGGGCAACGAGATGTAAGGATACGCGGCGAGGAATCCCCGTTCGCTTACCTTTATTGGCCTGAACCTCTCTCGCAGCTGTGCCCCCAAAGGAGGCCCTTGACGTAAAGTTCCATCATCTGTTTTCACTATCTCTACCACGGGTTCGATGATACTCAAGGTGAACTGTGCCTAATCACAATATCAGTAAGAAAGACACAAGGAGGACGCGAGGGCCGAATAAGACGATGACAGTACCTCTTGCTTGCACATGTACACGACGAGGGTTCGTCCCTGGATTGTGCCCACGTTGAAGAACTCAATATCGTGGAAATCGTACAATATGGGAGGGTTAGCGAACCCTTCTGCGCTTTGTGGCACGCTATGCAGCAGTGTCTCAAGATCGTATGCCAGCAACGACTGCCAGTGTTCGCCGTCAATACAGAAACATTCTTCGAAGCCACGAATACTCACCTTGCCAGCCAAAACAAGGAAAACCCCAAAATCCGCCAAAACGGCTAGCTGCGTCACTGAGTCCAAGTCGAGCGCCCGCCGTATGTTATGATGAGTATCGCTATCTGTGCTTCCATGCCGGCGAGAATCAAACCAAACGCCGCCCGTGCAACCTACCGCAAGCACCTCGCGGCCATCTGAGGTGGCTGCACAAACGACGGCAGGTACTCAACTCGGATGAAGAACACATCAGGGAAATCCTGTCGCTCTACATGGCACGCATACAGACGAGAACGCACTGAAGGATGTCGAGCAGGTGATGACTCCAGTGGTCTCACGTTACACAGCCACGTCAAGAGGAATGACTTCGAAGACCTTGGCTTCCTGCCGTGATCAGGCAGCTATCAGTAGTGAGCGGGTCCTGACAAGTACGAAGACCTACGGTCATGATGTGGTGCGTGATAGAAAGAAGTTTGGTTCTGAGCCTTGCAAGAAGCGGTGACGGCCAACCTCTGCATAAAGCCGTGAGTGAACAAAGCTGCGCAACGCGGTGCTTGATATCGATGGTGTATTTCAGCAATATCAGTGATGCGTGACGAAGAGGCGCCGAAAATCGCGTCTACTTCTCCAGAGCAGTACGCGATCGGACCATAAAATGTGAGTGTCATATGATGCTCTTCATCATTGCGGTCCTTATCTGCATGTGTACTCAGAATACGAAGATATCTATGTCTCTGTCTGAGGGCGCTCCCAGCTCAGCGAACGCCGTTGACTGCCAAAAAGAAGCGAACATGGGCCATGAGCACTAAACTTGCGAGCGGTTAGAACAGTAACAGCACACGTACCTTCATCCCTATCAACCGTTCGTCGTCGATCATGAAGCCGGTGTAGTCCGTCGAAAATTTGCGTGTCGATGCGCTGTACGGTAGACGCGTCACCACGTCTTCTGCGAACGTCACACCGCGCGGAACAACCGTCGACTCCGTGATGACTTCATAAGTGCTGACGTTCCGTCTGGACTGTGTAGGGTCGCCCGCGCGCCACGTCTTTGTCGTGGATTCGTCAGGTTGTAAGATCGTGGTGCTGGGGGAGCGCACGCCACAGGGGTCGTCAACCCGCTTCGGGTGCACGTTGAAGTCCATCACGCAGATAGTCTGCAGAGGTTCTTCGTCGACGTCCGTCGCTGGAACTGTGCCCCATCCTGGGAGAACGATGCGCTGGCCGTGGACGTACCTAGCGTAAAGACATGGAGACTTCAGAACAAGATGTGAAGTGATGTCAGATAATGGGCATACCTGAGCCAAGACGAGCGGATGGAACATTCTAAGAATCTCGTATTTTGAGGGCCCCATTGCGCCCAAGGTAACACCACCCTCTCGACGTTTGCCTTGGCCAGGATGTCGTCTGGTGGAATCAGGCTCATGAAGAAGCTATTCTTCACGAGTAGAAGGACCCGTGGGCCGCGATCACCGTACTGCAATGTCATGGCGTGCAGTCGGTCGTCTTGACTTGGCGCGAATGGCGCATCCGCCGAGACGGGATTGGCAAGGAAAGGCGCTGTGTGAGTCGTAAAGTTGTGGATCTCTTGGCCGGGCTGCAAGTCGGGCAAGCCCAGTGAAGCGACGCGTCGCGGCTCTCCGTCTCGTAGAGAAGAGTCCAAGGCAAAAATCTCGAGTGATCCCGGGTTAGACGCAGATGTGAGGATGAACGAGCGCGGCCCGGTAAAGGCGAAGTCCCACGTTCCAGGGGGCAGCTCATTACCGCCTGACCGATACTGCAACAGAACAAATAGTTGATGCATGGTAGAAGAATAGACGTAGCAGAGGACTTACGACGATCAGGTCGCCTGTTCGCCAATTCCATATGATGTAGCCCGGTCCATGTACCCAGAAAAACATTCCTACGACGTCGTTCACGATCTGCACGAAACAGCTCCCCATAGGTATGGGTATGGGGGCCGTGAGAGACGACTTGGATGCCATCGGGTGTGGGGTGTTCTGGCTCATCGTACGCAGGTGTACCCGAATTTTCAGGTCGAGTAGTGCTCCACTGCGGGGTGAGGTCAGCAAGCCGTTCATGGCGAACGGATTGACGCACACACACGCACTTGTCGTCGAGGTCTACGATCGCAATCAGGTCTTGAGTCGGATCGATCGCGAAGTCTCTGCTCGCGACTCCCAAGTCTTCCCGTGTTATGCTGTGCGCCTCTCGCGTGCGGGAGGGCAGCCATGTCATGATAAGATGCTTCGACCCCGTCCAACCATCCGGATCCATCCCGCCCATCGACTTTGCGAACACACCGCCGACCATCTCGTAGGCCTGGCATGTGCCTGTGAGCGATACGGTGGCAGTCCGAGACCAGTTGAACTGCTTCCATCTCCGACGGCGATCGAGGAGGAGGTCGAGACGTGCTGTCGTCGGAAGGGATCCAGGAAAGCGTGGTCCATCGAGCATATTGTCAGCTTCGAGCTCCAGGCGGTACTTCAGCTCAATTGTGTCGGCCATGAGGATTCTGAAGGTGCGACAAACCTATCGCGATCCCGTCAGCGACCGACTCAGAACCGGCGATTTGAGAACTTACAGCCGAGCAACGGACGAGGTCCCGCAATTCAAGAGCGCTGAGTATATATATCAAGAGCTCTACTGGCATTCCTAGTATCCCGTGTTGAGCCATGGCTGCGCAATGGGCTGCGAGGTGATGGTGGAAGATGGGCGACTCGCCCGGCGACCTCAGGTGTATATATTCAAGCCCCGCATGGCGCATCAATTTGGGACTTGATGCGCCTTCCTCGCAATTTTATTGTTGATCTGCTCACACATACTACCTCGACATACCATCAGAGGTTGCATCAATGCAGAAATAGTTTGCCTTCTTGTTCGGCGAAGCCCCGTTGCCGCGCTTTTTGGAGAAACCGTCTCGAATTGTGACACATTTTCGCCGACGGTGAATTCTTTTCCACATGACAATGACAAACACAACGTCGACAACGTTTACAGCCGAAGTATGTTGATCCTGAGAGCGTGGCAGGTACTTTGTGCGTAGCATGATTGATACAAACAGCTGAGCTGATACGATAGCAGATTCTCCCTAACCGACAGACTTCCATGGTCTCAAGCCTCCAACTTTGCCTGTGCCCCGAGAGAAGAAGTACTCAGCCGGAGACGTGGTAAAGTGCATATCTAAACTAGCGATAATGCACACATGTTCAAAGGACCCTTTCTAC
Source organism: Ceriporiopsis andreanae CBS 279.92 (assembly GCA_001969225.1). Classification (NCBI taxonomy): domain Eukaryota; kingdom Fungi; phylum Basidiomycota; class Agaricomycetes; order Polyporales; family Meruliaceae; genus Ceriporiopsis; species Ceriporiopsis andreanae. The sequence continues at coordinate 97,318 of ALYI01003577.1, read as the reverse complement.
TAGTCCTAGATAACATCAGAACTTTGTGCCGAAGAATGGTAGACGGGCAAGAAAGGCAATATTGACCACCCTCAATATGCCACCGTGCCTTCGTCCGCGTCCTTGTATCGAGAGCGATGCCTCTTCCACCTCTCCCCGCAATCTAGGTGTGCGTTACACAGGCAGACATGAGTGACCTCATCTCAGTGCCAGAAGAGCGAGAGATCGCGTCTACGGGGGTATGTTTCGCGATCTTTCCCAACGCCCAATGCCAGCTGCGCAACGGTCACTGATGCTTTGACACAGTTTCTTCCACTTCATTATCGTCACCGTGCTCTGCCCAAAGTTACAACAACTAGAGACGTGGACAACGATGCTGACTTTGAGCCGCTTCCAGAGGGGATCCATGAGGTCAGTCTATGCGCGGGAGCACTAGCAATGAATCATCCCTTACATCTATCTGTAAAGGGTGACGATACGACACCGTCCTGGAGCTCTCTCCTAGCCGCTATGCGTAGATATGACGAAGCTACTCTTCGTCGCTGGAAGGAAGAGATGACTTTAGTCCTCATTTTTGTGAGCACCTCCCAGCTTGTCTTTACATTCGCAGCGAGCTTGATAAATATTTAGTCAGGACTACTTGCCATAGTCGTGGCTATCTTCGCAGTGGAATCCCAGAAGATGTTGCAGGAAGATAATGAAGAGGCTTCAGTAACGCTCCTCTCAAAGATCGCCTCACAGCTCTCTCTTATCTCCGGGGACACCTCACGCGCGCTTTCACCTTCTGTCAATATACCCCCGATTCTCGCGGCTCCCCCATTCCATGCATCCTCCGCCGCAGTACGACTCAACATCCTCTGGGTGCTCAGCCTCACGCTGAGCCTCGTCACCGCCTTCTTCGCTATAACCATCCAACAATGGCTGCGACGAGTACCTGTGCCGAGGCAGATGTCTATACGGACGTGCGTTCGCCTCCGACAATTCCGCTACGCTGGTCTGCGCACATGGCATGTCGATGCGATCGTCTCATTCCTCCCGGTGATCCTGCAGGTCGCCCTCGTCCTTTTCCTTGTCGGGCTACTGTACTTTTTGCAGGTCCTGAATCACACCGTCTTACTGGCGTTTGCCGTTGTAGCAGGAATTGCTCTCCTTCTGTACTTGATGACCTCCCTCACCCCGGCAATCCTCCCCGGCAGCCCTTACAAGTCCCATCTACTCCCTGTCATCGTCATCATCCTTCGCATCGTTGCCGTGCCACTGGCCATCCTCATCCTCGGAGCGTTTATCGGCATCGCCTACGTACTCGCCGCCCTCTTTTCTGCTGCCCGCTTCGTGCTCTCCTGTCTTACACACGGGCAATACGGAAGCTATCGCATAGTGGGCGGAATCATCTCCTGGCGCAACACGCTGGAGAAGTGGCTCAAGCGGTGGCTGGCTTTCAAGCTCGACGACTTCACCGACTTAGACCAACTGTGGTCCGCGCGCGAGCGCTCTGCCATTTCGCAACGCACACTGCGACTCGACGGTTCTGCAGTCGCGTGGGCGCCGTACGCAATGGGGCCATACGAGCTTCGGGACATCGAGCCGTGCTTCCACGACCTGGACACCCTCCAGCGCACCCGCAGCGCGCTCGAGTGGGCCGGGTTACACCTCGGAAACTTTGGTTGGCACGACCTGCACGACTATTCTCGCTACAGCATTGTCAATCCCAAGATGATCCCGCGCACACGAGCTGAAGTAGACGGCAGCACCTTCGCTACACTGCACCGCGACAACCTCTTGAGCGCCCTGCCGAAAGAATGGCAGGACGATCATGTCCGAGAGGATCCATCTATCGCAGGCATACTGGTGCTTGTTCTGGAAAGCATGCGAACGGCAGATGGTCTGCGTTTCGACATGAAGCACAGCAGTCCCCTTGTGTCATTTACCAGGCTCTTGATGGCGATACGAGATAGCCAGGTCCGCATTCATGAAGATGAACTGCCAGTCGCACACTACGCTTCGAGCGCGGCCCGCATCCCCACAGCTCTGCTATTCTGGTGCTGTGTGATGGGAGAATACTCCTTCGACAGACACGGTAAGCGACTCTTTCTCTCCGCCTGTATCGGCTCCTGACTTTTTGTTGAACAGAGGCACTCGAAACGTTGGAATGGGCCGTCCGTCAACTCTCAGGGGCAGCCGCGCTCGGCATAGCGACACACAGTCAGCATGTGCTAAACATCTTGGAACTCGTCCTGGGGTCAAGCGCAGTGGCGCTGTATGCTCTTGCACAACATCCGTCGCTCCTGTCGGATGAAGACTCGCACGCGGGGAGTCGTGCCCTCCTCTCCACTCTCGGCCGTTTCATGGAGCGCGACAGAAGCGACATCAGACTCACTGCGTCTGTTTGTGCAGCACGACCTGCCGGCACTGTCTATGTCGTCTTCCGCGACGCCCTCGTCTCCATCGCGAGGAGTCTCGTATTTCTTCTGGAGAACGACCACATTCCTGTTGGTGAGAACTGCCCGTCGGGTCCGCTTTACAGCCAATTGTTCGAGATATGCAGGGAGGAGGCGACGTTCCAGGATGCGACACCCTACCTTCGGCGCTTTTATGATCTGTTGATGGGAAGGCGTGTCACGGATGTCTCGATGAACGGAACCACTCATACCCGGCGAAGTACTGCAGGGCGCGAGGCAGAACGAGATGATGCTTCGGATAAGATGGAGCCTGCCACAGAAATTCGCAATTGAAGTAAGTCTGCTCGGGTCAATCTTCACCTCAGCGTATTGATAAAAGATCGAGGGTCTATAGAGTAAGATTTAGAAAGGCGTATTCCGAAGTACGATGTCCGTTCGGGTTATTACTGAGGATGAATGAGATAGAATACGTGTTAAACGAAGTGGTACAACATACTATACGGAGGGGAAAGGGTCTTCGACATACAAATCATGCTGTAGGTTGATCACCGGCGACCTTCGCTTGGAGAAGTCCATTGTCTATCAGGACCTTTTCGAAGCGCTCTTGCAGAGCCCAGAATTCTGAACCCTCCTGCTTCACGCCCTCAGGGAGGCTAACTCGAACATAGCTGATGGGCAGGCGAGTGTCAGGGGCTGTGACGGCGACCCATAGAAAGGCACGCACCCTTTGATATCTTCCCCGAGGTCTGGTTGGAAAATGTAGACCCTCTCATCTCCAGAAACCGTACCAAACACCGTGTCTTTGTAGAGCGGAAACGCGGCCTTCCCCACGGTCAGCGTGAGCATCGGCTTCTTGCCTGATGTCGGCGCCGTCGGAGAGCGGATCTCCGGTGTCGAGACAAGCGTGAGGTCGCCGTCAGCGAGGTCAACGGACGCGCCGCCGAGTACGTGTGTTGCGGTGCATCCAGGTATCGTTACAAGAGAGTTGAGCGGCGCGGACATGGTGGTTTCGGATGAGGCTGGAGACGACGCGGTGCTCAGCCGCAGTGAGGTCACCACATCAGTTCAAGTTAGCCGCCCACTTTGTGGCGTCGATCCCCCATCAATTTGTGGAAACTCACGTGGCTGAAGCCATTTAATTGATTCTCTGCCCCGAAACTACATGAAATGTCCGCTATTTCTGTATTGTACTCTCCGCGCAACCCTATTCAATAAATGTATTCCCGTGGTTCCAACATGATGGGACGGAATGCCTGGAATTTTCGTACGAACGCTAGTTCTTCGCCGACCAGAATCTCCATGCGGACGCTGTTCGCCGCGTTGTAGCGTGGCGGGCGATGGAAATTATTCCAGCCAAGTGTCCCGCGTAGCATGCATACACGCCCGCGAGCGCTCTCACCGGGGTCACCCCTGAATATCTCCCACGTCCATCGGACCCCCTGCGTTGACCATGCCATCCCAACAGCGGGGTAGCAATGCCACTCGATAGTCTCCAACGAAGGACACGCGTTGGATAGAAGAATTATCGATTCTCTAATGTGAGCGTTGTTTTCTTCTTCGAACGCGAACAGTTCGTCCAGAACACCGGAGGACGTGGACGATATCGGCGAAAAGCGCGCCCATGGGTCCCCGAGTCTGTGACTCAAAGACAGTTTGCGCAATTTAGGCCATGAGGAGACTCGGGGCACAGCCTTGTTCTGAGTACACCTTCGGTCAACCGACGGTATCAAAAGTGGCGACGAATGACTCACAATGAAAGTGGTAGCCATTTGTGGGGGTTCGTCAATGTTTATATCGTCATCTCGAAGACAGAGCTCCTCGAGGAAAGGGAAACGACCTGATATGTCCAAAAATGGAAGGAGATCTCCGCGGCGCGTGACGTAGTCGTAGCCCGAGATTTCGCGGGCGAGGCAGACATGCAGCGCCAGGGATACCGCGATGTACCGCGGCCGACGCGAAGCAGGCCACGTCGAACCGTCCCAGGTCGTCCTATCCCCAGAGCATGCTTTACGTGTGAAGGCGCAGGAGCTGACAACGTGGCAAGTCCGTGTGTCTATGTCTTCCGGCGACAGGCAACAGGTGTCGACAACGCCGCGCCTACCCGCGTACCCGCTCCTTTCCACCTTCCATGTCCCAGTCCCCTCGATCAACTTCACAATCCCATCGAGCGATAACAAGTCCTCTCCGACAAGATCAAGGTTGACTTCCAAGATCGTCGCGTGACGTTCAATAAAGTCGTAGACCGTCGGAATGGGCATGTACTGCTGGTATCCGGTGACAGTAAAACACCTGAGGCGCGGCAGGTGCAGGAGATCGAGCCTGTGGCGAAGCCAACAACCGCGATGGATCACATGTAGCGACAACGTCGTCAGATTCTGATAATGCATCCGATTCGGTGGAATCACATATCCAATCGTCCTGTATATCGATCGCGGCGCGTCCTCATAGTCATCTCCCTCGTAGTCGCTATCGTGGTCGAACACGCTTTTGATATAGGCGCTCTCACTTGGCTCGGTATCTTCATCGCTTTCCCAATCGTGCGGGATCCGAAAGTACCGATTTGAATCCGAGCAGATGCACTGCGATGAGAAGTAGAAATAGAGCCGAAGCGTCCGCAGCTGGGGGACATCCTTGGCATCTGGAAGGGCAGTTTTGCCGCAATACGCGAGGACCAAAGTGACAAGATTGTGAGCGACGCCTGTCCAGAATAGCTGCTTCTGGCAAATAGGTTCGAAGCAGATGAATGATGCGAGGTCTGCGAAGCCTGCGGGTACGCAAATGGTCGAGTAGCGCTTGATCCACAATTTGACTCCGTCCATGTTAAGTAGCCATCCAATGCGTATCGACCTGAGCATACGACGTCTATACAAAAGTTTATCGAAATATTCCGCTCTTACCTGATAGATTGAACGGCTCCGAATTGTCTGACGGAGTATTCCTGGGAGCGGAAATGGATGGAGTCGTTGAAGCGAAGTTGTTGGAGAAGTAGGGGGCGAATGACAGCGCGGAATTGATGGTTCAAAAGAGACAGGATGTGCAGAACGCGGTGGTGGCGTGGTACATGTCGTTCATCCCCCCTCAGCGATGCGATGTGCAGGATGATATCCTCGGGGAGGTTTTCCACGAGGCATTCTCGAGGTTGGTAGGCTAGTTGTAAATCTTCCGGCTTCGTGATTGACAACCTCGACATTGTGCTAGCAAATTGCAATGTCAGCACAGTCCGTGCGCTTGTGCTGAAACAAGTACTAGCCAGACGTACTACTCGGCTGTAGATCAACTCGCGAGTCACCGGTCACTGTTTCGTGGTGTTCACAGTCAGTAATTTGACAGAAATATGAGTTGCAGAATACTTGGTACTACGCAGAACGGTGTAGTGAGCTGAAGGTCTTGGTGGTTGCAGCAGAAAGAACGAACAAAGAACGCTCATCCGGCTGTGAACGTCACGCTTGATGGCGCATCGGCGCTTACTTACGTAATGCGGGTCTACCTATCAAGCGCCCTTGCTTTTCGAGAATTGACACTTGAACAAAGGATCCCATCCTCCTCCTCCTCTAGAGATCTAGGCGCGCTAACTCCAAATAACGACAAGCTGCGCTTGGATCAGAACTATCACCTACACTCTAACGACTGAAATTCCCAACACAGTAATATTCCTTCTTCCGGATCGACCGCTGAGTACGTCTGGCTAGGTATACTACTACTTGTTAAGAACAAGCAAGGAACACGGTTATAGGACGTTCGCTTCCAGATGATCATTGACATTTTGTTCTACATCACCCCCTTATGCTGCACATAATCATAAAGTTCTCGAGCTTTATCCGAGAACACGCCGTACGGTTAGTGTGTTCAAGTGATTCATCAACTTGCCGTCCTTCGCGGAGTGAGCCTCCTAGAACTGAGGCCTGAAGATTGCAGTAGGTCCCATACTTTCGTTCGCCATGGCTTGGTTGTCGGCTCTCACACTCCTAGATCCAGGTTCACATACGGCGGTAAAGAGGAAAACTGCGAAACCATGTACATGTGCGCCCGCAACAGGCTATGCGTTTTGATATGATCAACCATCCAGAAGAGTCATGCAGAAGCGTGAGGCTCTCATTTTGAGGAACAGCGAACCTAAACTCACTGCCCTGTGGATTATTAGGTTGCCGGCACCGCAATGACTCGATGTACCGTCAAAGCTACTTTGCGGAGCCGAGTTGACACGAGTTAACAGGTATATAAGGGCGCGGACTGGCGACTGTTTTTTCTGCAGCAGTACCACCAGCTCTGCACAGTCATGTCCGCCTTCTCCAACATCACTTCCGCGGTATTCAACGCGCCGCACCCCAACCCGACGCTCAGCCTCGTTAAAGCGCTGAAAGCCGCGTATCCAGAGGCGCAGCACTTCTCCGTCTCACAGTGGACCGAGAGCGCCTTCCCGCTCTCGGGCTTCCTCCACGCGCATGCGATCACGCTGAATATCGACGAGCCGGAGACACACTGCACCCAGGAGTACGACCACGCGGAGCACCGCGAATGGGACCAGGTCGTTGCGGGCATGTCGTCGTTCACGTATAGGGAAACCGAGTTTCGCGTATACCGCGCGACATGGCAAATGGCGTACCAGCGTCATCATCTCTGGCACCTCACGTTCACGGGCGCGAATGGCTCAGAAGCAGTGGGGAGACAGCTGGTGCATGAAGTGTATGTCTGGGCGAACAGCTTGAAAGAAGAGATGTGGGTGTTCGAGGGCGGCGACTGGGCGAAGGATAAGGCGCTGTATAAGGCGGTGCGCTCGGTCTCATGGGACGACATCGTCCTCGACGAGAGTTTCAAAGATGGTCTGCGACGGGACACGAAAACCTTCTTCGCAAGCAAGAACGTGTACGACTCCCTTGGCATCACCTGGAAGCGCGGCATATTACTACTCGGACCGCCAGGAAACGGAAAGACCGAGTCTATCAAAGCTTTACTCCGAGAGGCGGATTGTGCCGCGATGTATGTGAAGTCTTTCGACACGTGCCAGGTCAGTATAATACCCTGCAATCAAAAATCAATCAAGTACATGATTATTGATATCGGTTTTCCAGGGACTAGAGCAAGGCGTGAAGGCTATTTTCAGTCATGCGCGCGATTACGCGCCTTGTATTCTCGTACTCGAAGACTTGGACGCGATGGTTACCGACGAAGTGCGTTCATTTTTCCTGAATGAGCTGGATGGACTGGTAGGTGGTGCACTTTGCTGTCAACATATTCGATCCATGCTGACCCATGTATCAGGCTCGTAACGACGGGATCATGATCATCGCGACGACGAATCACCCTGAGCGCATCGATGATGCGATCCTGAATCGCCCTTCGCGCTTCGACGTCAAGTACACCTTTACGCTCCCCACCGAAGTTCTCCGCAGGGAGTTCGCGCTCAAGTGGGTGGAGAAAGTGCGCGCGTTGGACACCGGGGTATCGTTTGACGATCCTACAGCTACCGCGGAAGCGGTGGCTGCTAGAACCGAGGGCTGGTCATTCGCGTTCCTTAAAGAGCTGTGAGTGTTATGAGCACCATTTGACCATTCACGATCCTTCAATATTAATGCAATGTCTGAAGGTTCATTTCGTTTCTCCTACGCGTTGCGCACGACCGGTCATTGCGCGAGCAGGGCGGGTCGATACCGGCGGAGTCGTTTGACATGTTGCTTCTGAAGCAGGTCGACGGACTCGCCGCGCAGATCATCAAGAGTAAAGACGACATTGGTAAAGACGACATCGCACAAGATCACGGCGGCAAGGCGGCGCACCTATCCGCATTTCAGGCCGCTGCAAGGCGCAGGGGTGCCTGGAACCCGTTCGCGATGTCGGGTGCGGGGAGGCATAGCGGGGTGAATTTCTAGGACGTCACTGAGAGCAGTGGGACTCTGCGCGACGGAGGCTGACTATTCGCTGACCAGAAGATTATACCAGAGCGTTTTATGTAGTTTACAATGTAATCTTGTCACAATATCTGTAGAGCAATTGTACGATTTCGTATCCAAAGTCTGAACAACTTGATGGCGGCGCGCCGCGCAAGATATCCTCGGGCGCTCATTCCTCAGATCTGCCATGTCCTAGTATTCCTGTTTCTCATGCCCGTCCATCGTACGAGGAAAAGCGTCAGGCTAGGGTCTTCCCTCACTTGCCCAATGTTGCAGGTGGCGCTGGTTGACGGGTCATCGTTCCCAGCCCTTGCTCAGGGCGCTTAGGTTTCAATCTCCGAAGCATGCAGTGTACTATAGAAGAACTGGCTACGAGTCTGCGGCCGACCTCGTCTCCGTATTCTTTTGTGGGACTCGTTATTCGCCCAAATCGCCAAAGTCCCCCCTCCCCCCTCTGGCTGGTGTAGATGGCTTTCACAAAATACTAGTCGTTGTGCAGGACAAACAACTTGCAGCAGAACTGTCCCTGCATACCTACGCGATCGCGGGCAAGCGTGGTAGTACGTGTGTGTATAGAGCATTTGACAAGCTTCCGCACGACATGCGTCGTCTCGCGCAATCATAGGTGAGTGTGGCTGCCTATACGTGCTCCTCGAGCGGCAATGACTAATGAAGACTTTTAAGATTCTGGAGCCAGCTCGGATCCTCGAGATGCCGGCGCGCACAATGCGCATCGTGCGGTGGACAGGGCCGGGACGTGTTGAACCTATCTTCGTGTGCCATGTACGCACACGTCTTGCAGGTGCACGATAGGAAAGAGCAGACCATGTTTTTGAAAGGTCGCGAACGCGTCTCCAGAGATCTTCCATTGAGAAGTCTTCCAGAAGACAGAGATGTGCAATCCGACATCAAAGGTAGCACACCCTCCAGCGCACGGCGGCATGTGACTGCATACTTCGCAATGATTGAGAACTTCATTGACACAAGGTACCGAGCCACTCAAAGTCCTCTACGAGCTGTGATCCCAGAATAACTTGCAGCTGACTTTTACGACTAGCACACCATGCCCGTAGGAGTGCGGATACGACTGGCTCTACTTCGCTGCTCTAGCGACAACGCAGAGAATGCGGGAGATGCTTACAGAGGAAGCATATGATACTATCAGGATGGATGCGGTCTAAACCAGAGCTTATCTGTGGGAACGAGGCGGGTCGTTTCTCTGCTATACATCATAACGAGGCGTTGATACGCGTTCTCGTAGGTGCCACAATGAGGTTCGTAGTCAAGAATGCCGGAGAAGCCTCGCAGGCGGCTCCGCTGCATATGCCTTGCCATGCTCGACCGTGTGGCAGAAGCCGACGCTTTTGGAGCATCGAATGCTGTTCACTTGCGCAATCACGCATGAGGTAGGTGTTCTGGGACGTTGTTTCCCATGTTTCCCTTGTGCTCCACGCTTCTAGCCTCGCTGTCCCGTCCACCTCTCGTGACCATCAACGAGCTGAACTAGTTCTTTGCTATCAGTTTCGACGTGCTCGAAGGCCATCGCCAGCTTCCTTCACGGCGCTGCAAGCTCTGTATGGCATGCATCACTGGAGCATCCTCGTGCAAATCCTGGCCTCCGACTATCTTTGCGTCGGCGGTGCATATGCTGCTTGGCAGCGAGCATGCTGTCCGTTCAAAGCATGACCTCAGCTGTCGTTTCGCGGCCTGGTTCATGCGGGTATAAAGGTCTACTCGGCTCGTTGAACGTTTCTTCAGCTCAAGGTCCTTCACTCGGTCCCAACAGCACTCTCAAGTCCTCGCTTCAGCCAGCCCCAGCACCCCAATACCAAAATGGTCGCCACCTCGCTCTTCTGCCAGCTCCTCCTGGTCGCCAGCGTCCTTGCGCTTCCATCCTCCAAGGAGCGCTTGGCTGCGCGTGTAGCGCGCCGCGCTGAGGGCTCGCACCAGTCGCGTCCCAGAATTCCCGGCTCGGGCCTCTCCAACCTCGTCTCTGGCAACACCACCCATGCCGAGACCAGTACCAACTGGTCTGGAGGAGTGTTGGTTGCTAACTCGGTACGTCGTTCCGTGATGCAATTTATAGTGAATAGCGAGGCTGATTGATTCTCGCAGGCGACTTACAAGTCTGTGACCGGTACTTTCACCGTCCCCACTCCCAAAGAGCCTTCGGGTGGCTCTGGCTCGCACGCCGCGTCCGCCTGGGTTGGTATCGACGGTGACACCTGCCAGACTGCCATTCTGCAGACCGGTATTGACTTCACAGTCTCCGGAAGCTCAGTCTCCTACGATGGTACGCCTCTTTGCTTATTTGCCAACGAATCCTCTTCTGACCTGGTGTCCCCTCCAGCCTGGTATGAGTACTTCCCCGACTTCGCACACGACTTCTCCGGCATCCCCATCAAGGCCGGCGACCAGATCCAGCTGACCGTCACCGCGACGTCCGCGACCGCCGGTAGCGCCGTCATCGAGAACCTCACGACCGGCAAGACCGTCAGCAAGTCGCTGACCTCGTCTGACCGCCTCTGCCAGACGAACGCGGAGTGGATCGTCGAGGACTTCGAGGAGGGCAACTCACTCGTGCCCTTCGCCAACTTCGGCACCGTCACCTTCACCAACGCGCACGCCACCACCTCGAGCGGCACCGTCACCCCCGCCGGCGCCACCATCATCAACATGGAGCAGAACAACAAGGTCCTGACCGACGTCTCGGTCAGCAGCTCTGGCGTCACCGTGCAGTACGTCTGAGCGGAGCACGGGTGCAACTCGAGATAGCACTATGGTAAATACGCTATATACTTTGGCAATTATTTCTGTCCGCTTACGTTCTACTGCAGTTTGTTTCGGACTCTGACACTGGGTCGCAGCTTGGGAAATTTATCACGGGACTTGCTTGTGTGATGTAAATAATGGTGCCTGACCAGAACTGATTGAAACAAAGTGCAATTTCGTTGATGAGTTATCGGCGCGCTCAATTTTCGGGAGAGTAAGTTAACGATTTTTTCACTTGCACAATACACACAGCAATAACCATGATGTCATGAGGCACTTCGCGATGTTGATATGATTAGATGGCGAATAGTAAGATGAAGTTCAAAACATATGCGCACATGCAAGACGATGATTGTCACTATCTGATAAAAGTAGTATGGAGGATAAAGAGCCAATAATTACACTGCACACTAGCAGCTATTACTCAAGACATACGACGGAACAATTAGATAGGAAGCATAAGAGGGTGTGAGGCAGTACTGGAGGACTACAACGGTGGGAGTTTTATCCTACAGGGACATGTTGGGGAAGAGCGCAATAATTGCGTCTATGACCTCGGTCGGCACGGAGACAGTAGGGACAACCTCTCCGTCACGCTTTCCGAAGAAATTGCTGAAGAAAGCAAGCACCTCCTCGCTAGCACCGCGACGAGCAACGCTGCGCTCGATGTAGGCACCATAAGTGCCAGAGTTGATGAGAATGTTGAATATCTCCTCTTGTGTAAGTCCGCTAAACGGGTCATCGCGCTTGCCGAAGAAGTTGCTGAAGAAAGCAAGAACCTCCTCGCTGGCACCGCGGCGCGCGATTTCCCAACCGGGGAAAGAGTTGATACCTTCGAGTATCTCCTCCAACGTGGGCCCGGTAGTCTCTGCGTCGTCGCGCTTGCCGAGGAAGTTGCTGAGGAAGGAAAGGAGCTCGCTAGCATCGCGACGAACAATCGCTATACCAGGACCCATGTTCGAGTTGATGAGGTCGAGGAACTCCTCCAACGTGAGTCCGCTGTTCTCTACATCGTCGCGCTTCTGATTGGCCTCATACTCCGCCTGCGTGCCAGTAGATCCCCAGGGCGGCGACGAACCACGCTGGGTGGCATAATCAGCCTGTGTCCCGGTAGAGCCCCAGGGAGGCGAAGCTCCACGCCCCCCAGACGGAGAGTTCGTCGATGCCTGGTAGTCAGACTGGGTGCCAGTCGTACCCCACGGCGGCGACGCGCCGCGCTGAGTGGTGTAGTCCGACTGCGTCCCGGTAGACCCCCAGGGCGGGGAAGCGCCGCGCCCTCCAGACGGAGAGTTCGTCGATGACTGGTAATCGGCCCGGTTGCCAGTCGTGCCCCACGGCGGCGACGCGCCGCGCTGGGTGGTATAGTCCGACTGCGACCCGGTAGAACCCCAGGGAGGCGAAGCGCCGCGCTGGAAAGCGTACGGGGAGTTGTCACGAGTGCACAAGGTGCCATACACCTGGTCGGTGTTGTGGCATAGCATAATATCCTCCGTAGCTAGTTTGAAAGAGGTCAGTCAGGTTATGCGTTGAATGGGCGCTTTACTCACTAGGAAGGGCAGCAGGGGCCGCGCTCACAGATGTGGCGATAGTGAAAGCAGCAGCAATGAAGAAAGCGTTGATGGCAACCATGGCGATGATGAGCGAGGGACACGTTCAATTTGGAGCGGTCGTCGCTGGAGGATCGATGGTGCGAATGGAATCGAGTTGTTGTAGAGATTTACTGCTGAGTCGGTATCTCTTTATATATGTTTTCCAACGTATGCTCATGAAGTGTCTCTTGAAGAGCATCGCCTTCTAGCGAGAAATTCCGCGCGGATTCAGATCTTTCTCGCGCCGTCCCTAGAGAGAGGTTGAAGTGTCGATCAAAAGAGACGCACTTCCGCGAACGATGGCAGTGCCGGATGGAACATTGCCTTTCTGCAAATGGAAGGTCCGACGGACGATGGCATGGATACCGTCCTCGATGGACTTTCTGTCGCGATCACCCTTGTACGCTAGGATCGCCGTGCAATCGATGAGCTGCGGCGGCTAGTATGATCGCGCACTCTGCCGCATTGATTGAGGCCGCCTTCCCAGTGCTTCTGCTTCGACATAGGAGGCGGACCCTATGCATGAGGCGGAAAGGTCGGATCCGGCGCATACAGCGCGAACGATCCCCGTATCGGCGGGGAGGTAGGCTTGTCGTGTTGGGTCTACATGACGCCGTCGCTCTACAACAGTCAGCCTCTGACCAGCAGCGGGCCCACGCACAAATATGCAGCAATAGACAGAATATCGATGGCGCCGTCTCGCTTCCGTCTGGGACGTGGATGTGGTGCAACTTGAAGTCGTTGAGGTAGAAATTTGATCGGTGATCTTCCATCCTGATTGGATCAATTTCGTACTCCGATCTCGGTCGTGCGGTAGCGCCCAAGTAGCGCTTCGCCACACGCACAGCGAGCCTCGCGCCTAAGCACAGATTCTGATACAAACACCTTGCAAATACACTACATTTACAAAAGAAATCTGGAATGATTTACCACCGTCGTGATTTGCCACCACGCACTTATTGACATTGACGAGTAGTACGAGGAGGTGCTCTTGTCAGCCGCTGTCATCAGGCACAAGGTTTGCTTATACTTAACTTGAGCGTCGGAGTACAGGTACCACCTCGTAGCACCGCAAGGCTGACACAATGTACCATCAATAAATCATGAGAACATGTGTGTAACTTTGAATGTGCTGACGGTATGTGGCTGACCCTTCCCGCCACACCACACCCGAGCTTGCTATAAAATACCCAGAGCTAGGCCCTATGTTTCCGTCGCTCTTTACTTCTCCATATCACTTCCTTATTCATATTCAGCAGGCCTGAACTAATTGTCTTTGTCGCTGAATCATGATTTACTCCGCATTCGTCCTTGGCTCTTTCTTGCTTGCACCAAGTACATTAGCCGTCCCCTCCGGCAGGGGGCATTCGACTACTCGCGTGCGCGCCGTCAGTCCTCCAGTTTTTCAGTCATCCGGACTGACATGGGAGGTGCCTAACTGGGCCGGTGCAGTACTCAATACCAGTACCAAAGTATGTGCTATCGCAATGTGATTTGGGTTGAGTGTATGCCAAGCAACTCACCTACGGTATTCCATAGGGGCTATTTCAAACTGTCGCGGGTACCTTTGTCGTTCCAACACCGACTGGATACGGAAATTCGACAGCCTGGGTTGGTATCGACGGCACAAACACAGCGGAGTGCGGTCGCGGACTGCTACAAGTAGGGGTGGATTTCGCGGTAAACTTAGATGGCAACGTCTCGTACAACGGTATGTGTGGTTCGCTGAGTATCGCAACACCGTTTGTTCACGCCTTTGATAGCTTGGTCGGAATGGGTGCCCGCGCAGCAGAACTTCACTTTTGGAACAGGGTTTGATGTTAGCGCTGGGGATGAGCTCAGACTTTCCGTTGCTGCCTTGAACAGCACTGCCGGTTTTGTCATGATTGAGAACCTCAGCACTGGTTTTCAGATCAACTCGACAATGTCATCCAACACCGCGGCGCTTTGCCAAGCAAGCGCCGAGTGGATTGTCGAGGACCCATCGCACAACGGGACGACACTCGACCCATTCAACGATTTCGGCGCTGTTACCTTCTACGACGCTCACACCATTACATCAGATGGAAGTCTACTTTCCCCAGGACGCGACGCCATGCTCCTGGATATCGTGCAGGGGAAGCAATTGACGACAACTTGGGTCGACAACTCTAATATCACGATCACTTATATCGGTGACCAGAGCGCGACGCCGGTATAAGCCGATAGTGCGCACCTGGTAAGCTTTATACAGTGTCTGTTCCTTCGACTGGCTGACTCACGATCCAAATCAGCGAGCTGTACCCTTGGACGACTGGGTTAGCTGTTTGTGTATAATATACTCCTGCCTTTCAAGATGTTCAGTCATAATATTTGAAGCACCATGTGTTCCGCATCTGGCATCGAAATGCATTGACAGTGCCGTCGAATGTCAGATACTTGGCCCTGTAGTTCCGTGAGATAGCGGCTCGTGGACCTAGTCGCGCGAAGTGGCTGACCTTACTGGCATTACATACCGCGATCTGCCCAGCCGCATTAACCGTTTATAAGGCACGACGCGAGAGTTGACCAGAATCCGCTCACTCTGTTCGCAAACCTCTCTTCTATATCATCTTCAGCAGGCCTGAACTGACTTTCCTTTAATACATACATGTTCTCCTTCTCGTCACTCCTTGGTCTCTTCTTGCTTGCAGCAAGAGCTTTCGCCGTTCCCTCCAACTGGGAACAATACTCGACCATGGTACAGCGCACCGCCAAGCCACGGTCCTCCGCCTTCAACTTCTATCATGCTGGCTACCTTGAATATCAGCGAAACTGGGCCGGCGCAGTTCTGAATGGGACCAACGTACGTGCTCATACGGCTTCAGCGATGAGTTCCTTTCTTCATGATGTTCAACCTTGATGCGTACTAGGGGACCTTCACGGGCGTGTATGGGACATTCACAGTTCCAACGCCGACCGGTGCGGGGAGGTCGACTGCCTGGGTCGGTATCGACGGCACAAGCAGGGATTGCCCCGGACTTCTTCAAGTAGGCGTCGATTTCGTAGTGAAAGACGGCCAGGTCTCGTATCCCGGTTCGTTCTCTCCTTAGTCATCGCTTCGCCTTTCGTTCACGCTTCGCCGCCGCCAGTTTGGTCGGAATGGGTGCCCGCCCAACAGAACTTCACCTTCGGCGAAGGGTTCAACGTCAGCGCTGGGGATGTCATCGCCCTTGGCGTGACCGCACACCCGAACGGCACATCTGGTATGGTCACGGTCGAAAACATCAGTACGGGTCAGAAAATCAACCAAATGCTGTCCTCCAGCACCCCGCTCTGCGGCGCCAGCGCAGAGTGGATTGTCGAGGACCCTTCGTTCAACAACCGCACGATCGAGCCCTTTAACAACTTCGGCAACGTTACCTTCAATAACGCGTTCGCATTCACTTCTGCAATGCAGGATATTACCCCCGGTGACGGTGCTGCAAATATGGTAATCGTGGATGGGACTGCCCCGCACTGGAAGCCGATCACGTCGACCTCGATAATTGCCTCCACTGTCGCCGTTACTTACATGGGCAACCAGTGAACGCGCGAGCGGACTATGTCACGATGGTGTGAGCTGTACTCCTATTGAATACGAGCAGCCACGACACTAACGTACCTTACAGCTTGCTTTTTTCGAGTTCTTCATGCATGTACATGTGTCCCAAAATGTCGTTGAAAGCGCTCAGCGTGTAACACTAAGACTTCTCTTTGCATGACCACAGCTCTGCGCTGCAAGCAGCTCCGCCAGACAGCCTCTGTCTAAGCGGGCCCTGCCAGAGAATAAAGCACTTCAGATATGTCGTGAAGAATACGGATATTCACACGCACAAAAGACCCAGCTCACGCAATGACCAGGGTATCTCCCAGCACTCACCAGCATGACTTCATGTCGTCCCACCTCCCGACACTTTCTCACGACGCACGAGTATGGCCAGCAGCCTTTGGCAGACACGAAGGCATGGGATACATAGAGCGGCCTGTCGGTGTCATATACATGGTTCTGTGGATCATGACGATATGCAGAGGAAAACGAAAGCAGGTAAAGCGACAAAATTATGCAATCAGCTTGACGACACCGCCCGCCTCCTTGATTTTCCGCCTAAAGGAGACATGAGGTCGTGAGTAATGGAGGATGGCATTGCCAACGAAAGACTCACTCGGCTTTCTTCGAGACGAAGCGTGCCTTGACAATGAATGGGAGCTTTGGTAGTCTAAAGGTAGGAGCGGATGTTAACATCCCTGTATGATACGAGGAACTTGGTACGCACTGTCCGTTGCCCAAAACCTTTGTGTATCCTGCGTGGAGCGTGTCGATAACGGGGACAACCTCTGAGTTCTCCTTCAGGTTTGCCTTCTCCTCTGCGGGGACAAGTGTCCAGAGCTTGTCGACATTGATGATCGAGCTCCAGTAGAGGTTGCGCGTGATGTGGAAGTGGCGCATACCAACCTTTCCGAAGTAACCAGGATGGTACTTATCGAAGTTGGTACTGAGATGAGTAGTCCAGAGACGTGAGCAATCGATTCAGAGGACATGGCACGACGAAACGCACCGGTGGTGGTGCTGACCACCAGCGAGACCGCGACCTCCGGGATGCTTGCGGTGCTTTCCAACACGTCCGTGACCGGCCGAGACGTGGCCGCGGTGCTTGCGGGTGTTGCTGAACCGGGACGGCATTTTGTCTGTGCGAGAGAGGGAAACCAGCAAGAATCAGCTCAGGTGTTCCAGTAAGCGTAGCGTCATCCGAAAAAAGCCCAATCAATCCAGCAGCGTAGACTCGTCGGATTTCGCTCAAAACGGTGCCATTGGACGCAGATACGTTCTCTGGATCGAACGGGCGTAAAATGTAGGGGTATACTGACCTTGAAGAGGGGGTGAAGCGGCTTGCGGTCGTTGCGTTGAGCCTCCAGCACTCGCTCAGCGCCGCCTCACGGGCGCCTTAACAAACAAACACAAACAATAGGCGCTTCGGACGCTCGGCTCACGCCCAAAACTCGCACCAACCGATGCATCGTGAACATGAGAATATTCATACAGTTTGTATGGTGTCTGTGTACCAGTAAGTAAGGGCATATGCAGAGATGACTACGAGACGACCGTTGTAAGCAACCAGGGGGGTGTTAGGGTAACAATGTATGACTACCAGAAGGACTGAATAATGCTGAGGACAGCGGGCAAACACATAATATTATAGCAGACGAGGAAATAGGACGACTCAAACGACTGTCACAGCTTTAACTCTGTTAAAACTCTTCGCGCCAACATGTGGTATTGCCAGCCATCACCACTGCAGCGGCGGAACTGTATTCCATGGAGAGGAAGCCAAGGAACCTGCGTACACGCCGTCGTTAGTATCTGTAGGGGTCGACAAGAACACCCCGGCCTACCTTGACAATATTTATATCAAAACGGACAGAAAGTGAATTTGACCCGATGGACTCGAACACGTCGTTGTCCACCGGCCCTGCGGGTAATTGTTGTCCAGGCTGGGGCGTCGGTACGAAATCGCGGGGTATAGGGGGAAGGATTTTTGATGTTGTCGGAGAGCTTGACCGCGCACTGTGGTCCTCGCCGGCGGCGGCCTCGAGTAAGTCTGACCTGGCAGCGTCTGCAGTACCATGAGCGTTGGACGAGACATGGAAGAAGGAAGACGACGCGCTGCTCGGAGTCATGCTCAGCCCCGTGCCCCCTGACGGGCGACTGGGCAGCTCCTTCTCCTTCACACTCGACTCCTGCGTCTTCTCGCGCTCGCGGCTCTTCTTGCCAAACGATAACTTCGACGACTTCCGCGCGATCGACTTCCGTGTCGTCTCCGTGTCGGCTGATCCCACAGAGGGCTGTTTCCTGTGCCCGCGCGACGGTGATGTCTCGACCACGGAGTTGATGTCGATCGACGGGGCGTGAATGCATTCGAAACCCGTCTTTGTCTCGCGGTACTGGATCTGCATGCGATCCAAAACGCGTTTGATATCTTGCTTGATTGCTGACGGTGGCTTTGTCGACGTAGTCGCGACACTGAAATGACATGTCAGCACACACCTGGGGTTCATCGAAACCTGAAAACATGCCTGAACAAGCCCTTCAAGAACACAGGCTTGAAGGTCACCTCCTCTTGCTGTTCCGCGTTCTGCACCTGGTCGAGTCCGTTCCCGTGGCCGTTGAGCGTAGGTGTTGCCGTCTGGTCCTCATCATCCGCATTCTCGTCTTCCTCGTCCGTCCGTCCAAAGAGCCTGTCGCCAAACGGCCGCCCCGACGATGTTCCGTACCCCGTTGATGGCCGACGATGACGACCGATGGTACCTCCACTGCTGAACATCGCGGCCCCCGTGCTACTTCTCCGTTCGTGGCGAACAGCCCTGCTCTGCGGATCAAGGATGGTCGCAGCTCTCCGATGCGAAGTAATAGGCTGGCTCTGGCTCTGCGAGATAGTGCCCACAGGCGTGGGCACTTGGCTCTCCGAAATCTCTGTGACCGGCTGCTCCGACTCTGATGACGGCTTCTCTGACTCAACCTTCTCCTCGACCTCTGCCGACGGCCGCGGCGAGAACCCAGCCAGAATGCTCCCACGCTTCGCCGTCCCGTACCGCACAGAGCCCTCCCGCGTCCCGCCTAGCAGACTGCCAAACTTGCGTACCAGCGTCGCGCCCGCGGACAACGGCGCGGCCTTCTCCTCCTGGCGCTCCCTCTCCTGCGCCGCGTCCAGCTGCTCCGCGAAAGTCGTGAGCTCGGGGCCGGCGGTCCGCGGGGGCTCGACGACCTCGGGCGGCTGCAACACGCCGTACTCGTCTACCGTCGCCTGGGGGGCGGAGCCGCCGCCAAACATGTTCGTCCAGCCGCGCGACACGCTCGGCCGCTGGCTTAAGCTGTGGCTCCGCCGGTGTGCCGACGCCTGCGGCGCGCGCGGCAGCTTCGCCGGGGTCTCCGGCGCGTGCAGAGGAAGCGCGCCGCCTGGTGGCACGTCTGTCCGCTTGGGCCCCGACAGCGCAGGATCGCGCGCGCGTGGTTGCGGGAAGTTGGGCGACGTGGGCGAGGGCCCAGCAGCGCTCGGTTCGTACGACATGCCAGAGAAGTGTGACGTCTCTGGTGCCGGCAAGCGGGGAAGCGGCATGCTGTAATCTGGTTTCGCGCTGACAGTCTCTGACTTGCGGACAGCCGGTTGCGACAGCTGCTTGGCGGACGTTGGTATTGGTGGCGGTGCCTCGGGGACAGGTTCGGAGCGGTTGTTGTTGCTGGAAGACTCGAGCGAGAGCTGCGAGCTTGCGAAGTGTCCCGGGCCATACACCTTTTCGCGTTCCATCTTCTCGCGCGCGAGGAAGTATATGGAGATCAAAGGGTGGAAGCCATATGTTGGATCTGGCGGCTCCCGCTGGTCTGTGAGTGATGTGTGAGACAGGTGCGACTGAGATGTCGGTGGTGAGTTCAGTGGCGACGTCGGCGGCGAGGATGATGGCGAGAAGAGCTTCTTGCGATAGAAGTCGAAGCCTGAGAACCGTTTTGACTTCTTGGGCGACAGCGTTGTGTCAACCTTGCTACCGTTTGACCCTGTGCCATCGTAAGAAAGTGCGATAGAGGAGTTTGAGAGCGACCCGCCCCAGTGGGTATGCCCATTGCGCCCGTTCGCGCCGTTCATACGCTTACGCTCCCAGTATTGGACCGACCGGAAGTACGCGTCTGACTCCAGGACCTCCACCAACTTCCGCTCAATGTCCTCTTCTGTCCCAAATTCGAACCCCTTCATACCCCTGATGACTTGTCTATCCAGCTCATCTGCGCGTAATGGCTCGCGGTGTACGAGGTGGGAGTCTGGTGCTCCGCGGAACCCGCGAAGCATCCAGGGGTGGTTGAGCACCTCTGACAGAGGCGCGCGCTGTGCAGGATTTGTGACGAGCATCCGAGTCAAGAGGTGTTTGCACTCTGCAGATATCGTTCAGACGGCGCTCAGGGTTAAGCTTCACGATAGACTCACCTGCACTGAGCCACACAGGATACTCCACTAAACCCCGCTTGATCTTTGCATGCAGCGCTGGCATACTTTGATCGTCGAAGGGGACCTTCCCACAGACGAGGACATAGAGCACGACCCCAAAACTCCATACATCCACCTCGGGTCCAGTGTAGACTTTGGCGTTGAGCAACTCTGGCGCGGCGAAATATAGGGAGCCGCAGAAGGTCGAAAGGTGTGTTGCAGGGTCGTACAGGTTTGAGAGACCAAAGTCAATTATCTTAATGTTGCCCGTCTGCGAGATGAGTATGTTCTCGATCTTGAGATCTAATGGTCCCACATGAGTGTCACACAATCACAGGAGTCCAGCACACCGCACGGACCTCGATGGACGACATTGTTCTTGTGGCAGTAGTCCAACGCGCTCCCAATTTGTCGTGCGAACTTGCGTGCGACCCGCTCTCTGAGTCTGCCGTGGCTGATAATGTAGTCAAGCATCTGACCACCATTGACATACTCGAACACCATGTAGTAATGGTGCTGGTGGACAATCATCTCGCGCATGCCACAGATATACGGGTGGTGCAGCAGCATCGACAATGCGGCTTCTCGCAGCGTGCGGATCTCCTTCGAGGCATCTCGCGACGCCTGCTTCGCCGCAGCTTCAGGGTTGGCAGAGGGTTGCACCCCGCTGCCTGGCGGCACGCGCGGGAGGATTTTGACAGCGAGCTGCAAGCTATGAGGGGGGACTCGCTCAGGACGAGCGTAGTGTGCGCACCTTTTCCCCTGTGACATTGTGGTGTGCGAGCTTGACCTTGCCCATGCTCCCCGCGCCCAAGGTCTTGCTCAACGTGTAATCGCCGAGGATCCGACTCGAGCCCCGGGCCCTGCTGCCCGAGGAGGCGTCGCCCCGCTGTCCATTGCGTGAAGTGTCTGGCACACGCTGGGAGTCGCGTTCATTGGGCGACGTAGCGTAGGCTTGCGGCGGCATAGATACCGGTCTGGGCCTGCTAGCGGATGGGGTGCGTCGAGGAATGGGACCCTGCGTGGAGGGTGTCGCGGTGAGTTGCTTGTCGCCGTTGGTCGCCGCCGCCTCTTGACGTTCGTTGGACGGTGTTTGTGGCTGAGTGGCTGGCGGAGTGGTATGGGATTTCTGGGAGATTGGGATGTCGAACTCGTGGCCTGGAACCATGCCCCCGTGCGTCGGCGTGATGGCACCAACTTCCGTCACTGGATCAAGCGCGTGTGAAGCCAGAGAAGTTGGATAAGTTGCCATCCACCGCACGAATGCGAGGGTGAAGGGTACGAATTAGAGTCAGGGAGTCGTGATGGACGTCGAGAGCACGTCGCTTGCTGAGTATACCGGGCGTCTCGCACCGGCCTGACCCTCACGGCGGCAGCGCGCGCAGCCTCTCAAATATTATGCGTTTCGACGTCCGCCGCGTCCACCAAACTCATCTCATGCTCATTGCTTTCAAAATACCCCTACGCTACAGCCAACGCCCTCCATCTCTAGATCACAATCACTCCGAATATTCACCATCCAGATCCCCAGGGGCAAGTCGGCAGGGAGATAGCCGTCGCCCGTCCGGTGGCGGTGCACTTGTGGGACACTCTTGAGGATTTTGACTCAGCTCGCGAGTTACAGCTAGCGAAACACCATCTCGCTCACCGAGCCGTCCACGCCCGGAACCACTGCCTGACGAGGAGTTCGCTGCCGTCGTCGCGCTCTATGACCGTCCTCTGCTGCGCGTTCAACCTCGCTGAGCGTAATTTTGGCAACGGCCGGTATTCTCGGATTGCTGGGATCACGCGTGTCGCTGTTCTTGTTGTTTGAGGCACTGGACGAATGCTGCGAGGATGACAATACCTTGGAAGCCAACAGGTTGCTTGCCGCGGCATGCCGCCAGTTGCCAAAGAAAGCTTGCGAGTAGTAATTGGTTGTCGCAGGTGGGTTCTGATTGGCACAACTCGACGGAACGCGGAACCATAAGCTGCCACTGGAAGACCGTAGATGATTAACGACGCGCTGTTAAGGATATTCTTAACATGAACTCACATGAGTCTAACTGCGTCGACCCGGCGGTGTGACTACCATACTTTTCTTGTCCACGTCGGTGCCTGAGCGTGGCGCACCGTCCCCGGCTCAAGACTCAAGAGGCACCGGGAACTTGTGGCGCAGCGCCTGTCCCTGCAACTGCACTAGGCAAACCATGCTTGGCAGGAGGTCGTGCGAGACTAGGTACAGATAAGTGAACGCGGTCCCAAGGATGGATCTATGAGGAACTCTGACCTTATACCTCACCATATGTGTAGCGCCATCATATATCACACGAGAGTTGCTTGGGTCATGCATTGAAGTGATACCTACGTGAGGGGGTCTCAGGTTTTGAACCTGACAGATGAATGGAGGTGCGGTGGCTTCCGATCTCGGCGCAATTACTTGCACATTGTCGGTTGTCTTGCATGCCTGTACGACTGCCCGAACGCGTTCTCGTTAATTCCCTAGATATGCAACACGTACTGTGGTCCAGCGCTGGCGCTGCCTCTCCCAGAAGGCTGATGGACTGTACACCTTGCGTCAAAGCTCGCTGTGATGCAATCATTTGCGTCGGATTGTACCCTCACCAAGTCTTCGCCCGGTTGTGCAGATGTTCTTGTACTCCAGGTATTCCCTACTTACCAGTCATGGAACATCCCACACAACAACTTCTTGCGAATTACAGTGCAAAATGTGATGTATTCACAACATCGTGCGGGACAAATCACTTGGATATCGATTTGGCTGGCGCCTTCGCCGGCAGCCACGCTACAGGATGCCGGTTGTACATAGGCCACTGTGGGATAACGACCTGTGTACGTGTCAGGGACACTTGGAGCGCGGCGGCACAGAATACCAGACGAGACGAGACGACTCACGAGAAAGAGGAGGACCGTGCAGAAACCAAACACGCCGAATGTCACGCGCAGCGACTGCAGCGCGAAGCCCAGGATGAACGATACAATCTAGCGGGGCACGGAACACATCCGCAAAGTCAGTACCGAAGAAAATGATGAAACACACGGTACGCACTGTAATGGCGACCAAGGCGACCCTGGAGATCTGTTCCACCTGTTTCTGACCCTCGAAATCCTGCGTATGTGTCGATATGGATCATACAGGCCTGTGATAATGAGTTACGCACGATCTTCCCCTCCAAATATCGTTGTACGGTTTGTTGTATTGCGTCCATGGTGGTCGTGGTCGTGGTCGACGTTGAAGGCGTTCGCAAGCGCGTGGCGATTCATGATGCAAATCTCAGATCTGGAGGTTCTCACCTACTAGGAATCAACAAGATAGCCGACCTCCTACACATATATGAACGACTCGGACAATTGTAGATTATATTCTTGTGGCTTCCTGAAGGCCTGATTCCATGTATCCGTTTGTATTGTACGAGATCGTGCTCGCCGACATGCACGTTGCCAGACGCCCATTGGTTGTCGCCCGACGACCCTCTCATTCTCCGACAACCCTCACCTTGACTCTCACTCTGACCTCTTGGTTTGCCTCGCCTTAAATGCGCTGATACCGACACTAACTCTCCCTACATCGACTTGGCATCCTTGAGCAATTACGCGCGCACCGCGACGCACAACCGGTGGACACCATGCAAGCGAAGGGGGCGCTCATCCTACTATGGGCCGCTCTCATCCATCTTGCAGGGATCTATCTCTACACACGAGGGTTTCTGTTGACGCGTCTGTCGTTGTCAGAGCTCAGTGAGTGTCCAGACGGACACTGTACACTGCCCGCGTCGCACAAGCGCGTCGTGCTCCTCATTATCGACGCATTGCGTTTCGACTTCGTGTCTCCCAATCCGCCAGAACCTCCATCGCAGTACCACCATAATGTATTACGGCTACCCGGAGAGCTCTCTGCGAGCCAACCAGATCGTTCGCTGTTGTTCACGTCCTTCGCGGACCCACCGACCACCACGTTACAGCGCATCAAGGGTATAACGGCGGGCTCCCTCCCGACATTCGTCGACATGGGATCGAACTTCGGCGGATACTCCATCCTCGAAGACTCAGTCATCGGACAGATGCGGGCTGCAGGGAAACGGGTAAGCAGTCCGCTTGACTTTTGTCGCGCATTTTACGACGGCACGCGCTGCTAGATCGCGTTCATGGGCGACGACACCTGGACGACGGTGTTCCCAACATCCTTCGCACCGAACATGACGCACGCGTACGACTCCTTCAACGTCGAAGATCTACATTCCGTTGACGCGGGCGTCGTCGAGCACATGTTTCCGCTGCTCGCGAACGACACGAAACCGTGGGACGTGCTCATTGGCCACTTCCTCGGTGTCGACCACGTCGGGCACCGTGTCGGCCCCGAGCACCCCGTCATGCGCTCGAAGCTGCAGCAGATGGACAGTGTGCTGCGCGACGTGGTCGAGATGCTCGACGACGAGACGCTGCTCGTCCTCATGGGCGACCACGGCATGGACAGGAAGGGCGACCATGGTGGCGATACCGAGCTCGAGGTCACCGCGGGGATGTGGTTTTACAGCAAAGGCCGCGCGCTACTCCACTCGGATGCCGCCATCCCGTCAACTCTCCTTCCGAAATCTATCTTCCCTGGCGCGTCGGTTCCTAAACGCGAAATACAGCAGGTCGATCTCGTACCATCGCTTTCGCTCGCGCTTGGCCTCCCAATACCGTTCAACAACTTGGGCAGCATTGTGCCTGAGCTCTTCTGGGACGATGTGGCGGGCGAGCGCTTCGACCATGCCCTTCGGTTGAACGCCGCTCAAGTGCAGCGGTATCTAAGCACGTACCGCTCTAGTGCGAATGGTGGCGAGCTGGACAGTGCATGGGCAAATCTGCAGGACCTTTGGCACCAAGCCATGCCTCAGCATGCGACCGTCGAACAATCAACGTGGGCCGCTTTGAAGGACCTGTGGGGCACGAAGAATGCCGAAATCAGGCATAAGGAATGGACAGCCATGCACGAATACCTAGACACCGCGTTGGCGACCTGCCGTCATTTATGGGCGCAATTCAACGTGTCGCTCATCGTTATGGGTCTAACTCTGCTTGCTCTGGGAACGCTGGCTTGCCTGGAGCTGTGGCACAAGCTTGCAGCGCTTAGGGCTGCTTGGGATGTGTGGGCAGCTAAAGCGCTTCTTCAGTGCGTGTACGGCGCAGCTGGTGGTGCTTTCGTGGGTTTGACGAGTCTTCCATACCGTGGTCGTTTCGCTGAGGCCGTTGAACCCCTACAACTCGTAGTGTTCACTGCAGCGCTCGCCTCGACCCTCACCATGCTTGTGCTGGCTCGTCCAACACCGCTTGTTGACAGTTTCAAGTCCCTCTCTCGATACAGCGTCCTCAGCGCGCCTTTACTCTTGATACTGCACGCAGCAGCCTTCGGGTCTAACTCGTTCACGGTCTGGGAGGACCGCATCATCACGTTCCTACTGCTCAGTACTCTCGTATTTCCCGTGTTAGAGGGCCTGGCAGCGCCTACGAGCCGCCTGCGCGTCCGCATCCTCGGCTTCGCAGGGCTTTTCGCCGCTGCCGTACGCCTCATGGCCGTCAGCACCGTATGCAGAGAGGAGCAACAGCCGTTCTGCCATGTCACCTTCTTCGCCTCAGCAACTATCACCGCACCGCCACTACCAGTGCTCTTACTCGCGCTTCCCGCTGCTGGTCTACTTCCGTACTTCATCCGGCGCGTCCTGCAAATTTCGCAGTCAGACAAGGGGATGGCAGGAATCTTCCTTCCTTGGCTGCTCCCCGCAGTCCTTATACAGGGCGCTCTGGCGTGGATGCTGGAATGGGCGGATACATCCAACGTCGTGCCTGCGTGGGCCGGTGTCCTGCGCCCGACGAGGACTGTGTTTGGCTGGGGCGCCCTGCTCGTCATCATTTTCCTCGGAACCACGCTGTGGTGGATTGTTCCGCTTTGTCTGCGTGTTACCACGACCGAACCGAAAAGTCCGGGGGCCAAGAGGGAGGTCAAGGTACTCGGATTCGCGAACGCGTACGGCGCGCCATACCTCATGTTCTGGTGCATCGTGCTCGGGGTCGTGTACACGGTCAACCAGCTCACCGCACAGATCACATTGAGTTTAGCTGCAGTCGCTGTCATCGCGTATCTCGAGCTTCTGGACAGCGTGCGCGACGTCCGGGGGCTGAACGCGGCGTTCTCTTCCTCCACGCCATCCGCCGCATTGGAACTCGACTCGCTTCGAGGTGTGAGCGCGCCGGTGTCGTTCGCGGAGATCATACCTCTTGCGTTGCTAGCACTCCACACGTTCTACGCCACAGGGCATCAGTCGACCATATCCTCAATCCAGTGGAAGTCGGCGTTCGTCCTCACGCACACCGTCGTGTATCCAATATCTCCCGTGCTGGTCGTCATCAATGGGTTCGGCCCCCAGTTCCTCCTCGCCCTCGCTACCCCGCTTGTCGCGTTGTGGAATCTTGCCCCGCTGCCTCATCCGACATCGACTGTCCAAGCTCGCCGAGAAAGTGTCCGCGCTGCGCTAGGCATGATGCTCTATCACAGCACGCTGCTGCTAGGCAGTGCAATTGCGTCGGCATGGCTTAGGCGGCATCTCATGGTCTGGAAGATCTTCGCCCCACGATTTATGAACGCAGCCGCCACACTGCTCGTGGTAGACGTTGCACTTTTGCTTGGCGTCGGTTTGGGCGTCTCCAGGGTGACCGAACGCGTGGCACAACTGTTCGGATCCATGGGCAATCCACCGCTGTCGCGAAAAGTTCAGTAGACAAATACGATACGAAACTCGACTAATGCATCATCCTGAATACCTATCGCATGCGTGATTTGTATACGAACTCTTCTTCTGAGCGCCGATACTTGAGTTGAACCATTACTACTCAGTACAAAGTGATGACCCCATGGGGGAATCGATTGAGAAAAAATGAAGTGTCTTCGAGAAAACGAACAAAATTTTCAACCTCTCTGCCAGATATCAGAGCCCCATACTATCCACAATAACGAGGAAAGCCTTCATCATGATCCTGAACTCGAAAAGCGTACAAGACGCATCAAAAACGACAAGCGCCTCCAGCAATATCGCAACCATACCTCAATATCCCCTAGTAATATTTCAAAGCGCTTTAAACGTAAGAAACGGTCACTGTTTGGGAGCCGATGGAGACCGAGGTCAATATCTCGTTGTTCTGCACTATGTCGATATCAGAGGCGCCACCCGGGCCGACGTTGCCGTTAGGAGTGGTGGCGAGCGCGTTGGTGAAGGTGACGGTACCGAAATCGGCGAAAGGGACGAGTCCGCTACTCGTCGAGAAGTCCTCGACGATCCACTCGGCATTGCTCTCGCAGAGCGCTGACGTCGAGGACAATTGCTGGACGACTGTCTGATCACGGCTCTGATTCGTGATCGTAGCGCTGCCGGACGTCGTAGAGGTAGCGGTGACAGTGACGGTAATCACGTCGCCCGCCTCAATGTCGATGTCGGAGAAGTAGTAGGCGTAGTCGGGGAACCACTCGTACCAAGCTGAAAAGCGGCTAAAGTCGACATGGCTGAAGTCATGGGAAAAACAAAAGTGCCACGTACCGTCAAATCCGATCTCACCGTTCTCGCTGTAGACGTCGATACCGGTCTGCAAAATGGCAGAACCACAGGTGTCGCCATCGATGCCCACCCAGATGGATGCTGCGCCGTATCCAGAAGGGGTAGGGACAGTGAAGGTCCCGGTCACCGACGTGTATGTCCCCTGCAGTACACAGATGTAATTGTATCAGCCTCGTTGCAGCGATCTGGGATCTATCTGGGCGTACAGAGCCAGACACCAGCACAGCACCGGCCCAATTAGTGCTGTACAGAGTATCTGTGACGTTGCCTGACGGGTGGAGGGCCGGCTGCTTGGGATGGGAGAGACGGTCGGGGCCGTGGCGCTCAACACGAGAAGCCAGACGCCCCTTGGAGGTAGGATGCGCGAGGGCGCTGACTGCGAGAAGGAGAGTGCAGAAAACAGTGGCGATGGCGACCATGTCTGTGGCAAAGCGGGAACGGGCGGGATTTCGGTCCGTGCCTTGGGTCCTCAGTGAGGTGCTCTGGGCTAGAGAAATTTCGAGTCGGCAACGTCTGGCTTTAAGACGATGACAATGCACCCCGGAAAAGTCAAAAGAGCGATGCCTCGGTGCAGCTGGTCAGCTGTATAATCTTGTACCTGTCCCATTTTGCATTACGGACGCTAAAACAGTGAAGAGAGGATTCTGAACGGGCACGACGACGGTCAGATGAGCATCGAACGTAGCGGAACACGTCTGCTGGTACTTGCGATGCCTTGATGTTTCGCGTTTCACTGGGTGGTGTGGCGGGTAGCACATGGACCACCGTGCTTATTCAACAAGATTTGTACCGATGAACACCAAACGTGGTCTTGTGTATTAGCAGAATCTTTCGAAAGTTGCCGATGACTACGCATCTGTTGTACCCAGTGACATAGAAGAAAGTTAGCTCGTCACGAGTAGAGAACGTGAAGACGGACCTTCGCTGCGTTCAGGCCCGAGATAGATGATATGCGATGGTTCTTACCCCTTTGAATAACTGTACTGACAAATAAGCCCCCTCCCACCATCGACGTCGCCCAAACGGGTGCACGTCATACAACAAGCATCCTTCCTACCTTCCGTGATGGCTCGGAAACAATATCGCCAAGAGCTGTTGTCCATCGTCCGAGAAACCCCGTTCCTGATGACCATGTCAATGGTTGAACAAGGTTGAATAACATCGTGCACATCAACACCAAAGAGGGCTGGTTAGATACCATCTTTGTTGAGTGATTATAGATGTTTCACTTGGGGTGGAAGTCCATGCTCCGGTTCAGCCGTGGCCATACAGTGCTCGTCATTGCGAGGAACTGCACTTCCATGCCGCCATGGGCTCTAGAGCGTTGGCGACGTCCTAGCTGTATTATCCTCCCCGTTGTGTTATCACGCCTCGACTCGTCACGGTAAAAAGACTCACGAGGACGTCGCTGGTGTGTAAGCGAGCCAAAAAAAAATTATCGATGCGCTCTTGGGCGACGCTAGCGGCCCTACCAAGCGGTGAGACTACCAAAGATTCCAGTTCAACATCCTGTAACAAGAGAGTAGTGAGCACCGCTGAGAGGCACGTGAAGACTCATGATCATAATCAGAAGATCAAACGTGGTGGCTTACATTGTCGGTGCTGACCGTGGGCGAAGCTTGTGCCTCATGCTGCGACTCACGAGCCCCACCCAACCTCTTTGAACAACACCTTCACGACCTGCGCTCTCCGATATCGGAATGGTCCACCCATTCTCGCTGTTTAGGCCATAATACAGTTTGCACGTTAATATCCACACGATTTTCTTCCTTCCGTGTCACTAAGATTGGCGTTGTTAGAAGTCTGACTCCAAGTTGCTGGTTTTCGCCGCATGGTTGTCGTCGGTGTGCACAGGCGCCTAGGAGTACAAATAGGAACAAATACGCCCGGAACCCTCATTCTCGGTGCTAATACTTCAAAATCTACATGAATAAAGCAAGTTTCACCGCAAGAAAGACAGAGAACATACACATGTTTTAGTAACGGCAAAAACGTTTACTTTGACTTTACTTTGGTGCCATATTTTCTGCCAACGAGGCTCGCGCACTGCATGCAGGATGATAGTGGCAAACAACGCCGCATGGAGTGGGATGTAGTTTCAAAGACCAGGTCAAGGTCAAGGGCTACAGGATGCGAGGCTATCGTGAGCTCACCATGGTTGTAACCTGTCACAAAGCATTGCGCAGCGATGGGTTTTCCTGACATGTCGAGCCTGAATCCACAAAGCGAAATTACTATGTAGGTGTTGAAGTCGTGAGGGGAGATCATACGTTTTGCTGCTCGATATCGATCCTCTACGAAGTAAGCATCTCTCCAGTAATCTTACAAACTACCCCAGCCATTCACGCCAATGCACTGCTGCTCACCTTGTAATTATTGATCACATTATCCGCTAAGTAGGTTATATGTGGTCTACAAGTACTCTTGTACATATTGAGGCGCTTCTGTCCCCGAAGTGCGCTTTACGCACGGTGCTCGCGACTCCTCGTTAAACCACCATCTTTGGAGCGTGCCTCTATTTTCTACATACTGCAACGAGGCGGGAGCTGCCGCGTGCGTTGGGATTCTTGCCTGCTGCGATCAACAGGTGGCACTATCGAGCTTAACACTTGTTTCCGGAACACGCTATGCGACAATTCGAGATGAGATCTTGATATCCAGTGACCGGTGACGCTGGCCGACCACGTACTTCCCTGGTAGCCTCATCCGCAAAGCTTCAAAGGCCCACGATCCCGAACATACGCCGTTCCTGTCGTTTCTTGGAAAATGTCAAATGGTGACTCTCACGTAGGGTTCGTTGTCTCTTTTTTTCGCGCGTTGCAACGACCATGACCTCTCGTAGCGTTCGAGCGTTCGAAGGCCCCGTTCTACACTTGTTCGAGGGGTCACCGGGGATCGGTTTCGTTGTCGCATACCTATACTTCAAACGAGGCGACATGGTGCGCTTTCCCTACTACATATTATCCCACACGATAGATGACCTGCCTCTATAGAATCGTGCCCATCGCGCAGCAGCGATGTGTGCATACTCCACGGCCGTCTTTACGCAGCGGCCACTATGGGCCGCGTGCGCGACACCCGTCGCGTTCCTCGTGCGCACCTTCATCGCCGAGCGCATCGTCGATCCGGGGATGCGCGCGGAGGCCGCGCCGGGCTGGACCTGGAGCAGAATCATGAAACAGGCCGTCTTCAACGGGGTTGCGTTATCTGCGGCTAAGTGGAATAAGGGCCTTGCGGGCCAGCACGTCGCAGGGCTTGACATCAGGGAAGAGTTCCTTATGGGGGGCCTATCTACGTTCATCGCACAATCCCTCGTGGGCGTAGTTGTGACCCAGGTAGTCCTCAGGTCAGTTCTCTCTGATACAACGCTTGTTTATGCATAAGCTAATCTTGATTGAATTTGTACTCGCTACAGCCTCCTTCAGACGCTCTTCGGCTGAGTCCAAGGAATATGGAGAAGTCTGTGCCTCGGAGTCCACACTGCACTTGCTAACCTTGCTAAACTTTCTGATGTAGCTGGTGCTAGAGATGCATGCTACAGGAATCGACGCGACCATTATCGCCATTAATCTATGTGTAGCCATAGCGTACAGAGAGCTGCAAACATGAAATTTGGCCCGGTTTCTCGTGGCACCGCGGGCGCGAAGGGCTATAAGTTCCTATAACACGGCGTCCATTGTCAAAAGCACTGAATGCTAACTGAGTGCGAGGATCTCAGGGCTACGCTCACTGGAAACCGAGGTCGGAATCTGGTTGTTCTGCACTATGTTGATGTCAGAGGTGTCGACTGTTCTTCCAGAGTCTGAACGCAGGTTTCTAATATTAATAAGTAATCCTGCTACATTTCGCCAAAGGGCGTCAAACAGTCCAAACAGAAACAAATATACACCGAACCCTCCTTCTGGGCGCTGGTCTGGTGGAACCCACCAAGGTACGCCGATACAGCACAACATTACATAGATAATTTACCGGGGATTTCATGCGGCATTGAGTCCAAAAACAACACGAGTCGCCGCGCAGATACATGATCTTACTGAGATATCCACTGATCTCCGACGTATGTTATAGTCACCTTAGAGTCGCTTACCGATGTAGATGTCATAACCCATCTATCCGGCCGAAATGCTACGCCGTGAGCCTGTGCAGGTGTGACCTTTCCGTCCGCAGTGGTGGTGGCTGACGCATTTGTGAAGACTATCGTGCTGAAGGACTTGAATGGTTCCCCCAACAGCACGTCAATATCCTGGAACATCCACTCCGCACTATCTTGGCAGAGCGAGACTTCGGAGGACATTGTATGGCTGAATTTTTGTCCGGTGGTCAGGTTCTCGATGAGCGCCGTGCCCGACGTGGGGAACCATGCAGTCGCGGTGAGTCGGACAGCGTCGCCAGCCTTGACAGGGAAGTCGCGAAGGTAGCCGCCCTCGCGGTCCCACAGATACCACGCTAGAGCATCGTAAGGCAACGAAGAGAGACAGCAGATGCTCATGTACCGTCAAACCACGTGTCGTTTCGGTACCTCGACAAGTCGATCCCGACTTGCAAGGGTGCAGCGTCACAGGAAACACCGTCGATGCCGACCCACACAGCGGATACCCCGTTGGTGCTGGGCCCTTGGGCAGTCCACGTGGCAGTTACTGACTGATATGGCCCCTAAAGGACAGACAACAGTGTAAAAAGGTGCCCTACGCTAAGACCGCGTGGACAAGGCGTACCTGCTGAGCGCTCAATGCAGCTCCAGATTCTCGCGAGCTATACCACCAGTTCTGGACGGGAGAAGAAGGTGCATCCTCAGTAGACATAAGGCCACGGGAGAGGCTCTCAAGTGAGCAGCGACGAATGTAAGAGGCCAAACGCCCATAGGGCGAGGGAAGTGCGCAGGCACTGGTCACAAGAAGGAAGTGATAGAAGAGAAGGAGGGCGGGTGTCATGTCACGTACACATGAAGAGGTTGGATTGTTGATTCGGTGGTGCCTTTGAAGACCGGTGTACAAAAAGCTGACGGGCTTTGACGTGCTCTTATAGGTCTCTCAAGCCGTCAAATTCTTCTAGGCCTATGTGCGACTATAAGCTGTCCTGTATAATTAACACCCCTGTCTTACTCTGCAAGTATATACATCAAGAAGGCAAGTCTTTCACTGGATCTGACTCTGAGACGTCAACGACAAGTCTAGAGTCCGCACAAAGCTCCCAACATACCTCACTAAGTCCGCGATGCTCCACAACGCTCAGTGCTCTAGAGGTATTGCACCGTCAAGGCCTGCGAGCTGATCGAGACAGCGGTCACGATTGCGCCGTTCTGCACTATATCGATGTCGGTGGCGCCATCCAAGCCGACGTTGCCGTTCGGAGTAGTAGCGAACGCGTTAGTGAAGGTGACGATCCCGAAATTGGCCAAGGGAACAAGTTCGCCATCTTCCTCAAAATCTTCGACAATCCATTCGGCATTGCTCTCGCAGAGCGCCGCCGTCGAGTCCAATGTCTGAGAGACCATCTGTCCACTGCTCTGATTCGTAATTGAGGCGATGCCAGACGTGGTGGAGGTGGCGGTGACGGTAAGAGTGACCACGTCGCCAGCGTTGACATCGATGTTCGTAAAGTCAAAGGCAAAGTCGGGGAAGAACTCATACCAAGCTGAAGGCGGCGGTGAGCTGACACATTTCGGGCGAGGAAGAGAGGCATACCGTCGAACGTGATCGTCCCCTGGGAGCTATAGAAGTCAACACCCGTCTGCAGAATGGCAGACCCACAGGTGTCGCCGTCGATACCGACCCAAGCGGAAGCCGCGCCATCTCCAGAAGGAGTCGGGACTGTGAAAGTGCCAGTTACCGCTGTGTATGTTCCCTATAAGATGCGACGCGCGTTAGAATCGTCGTCGAGATTCAGAAAAAGTCTAAACGAACGGGTTCAGCGACCAACACGGCACCGGCCCAGTTGTTGCTGTACTCGGTTTCCGTGATGTTGCCGGTGGGATGGAATGTGGGCTGTTTGGGACGGGAGAGACGGGTACGAGCGTGGTCACGGCGCGCAAGGCGGGAGGCAAGGCGCTCCTTCGAGGTAGGGTGCGCGAGGGCGCTGACTGCGATAAGAAGCGTACAGAAAAGAGTGGCGGGGACGACCATGTCTGTGATAAGGCAGATAAATACAAATGAGTGTAATGTCGATTCTTCGGGTTTAGATCCTTAGTGAGATACTCTGGATGAGAATGTTGAATCAGTCACGCCCGCTTTATGACGATGAGGACGCACCCTGGAAGAGCAAGAAGAGCGATAGTTCCTGGTCAGTAGGCTAGTTGCACATATTTATACTTGAGCAACGTACACTGCCGGAGCCGCGATAGACAGAGAACCTGAACGCGCACGACGACGGTCAGTTGAACACTAGACGTACCCGGTCACATCTGCTGGTGCCTGCGAAACCTTGATCCGTGACCTTTCCGGAGGGTAGTATATTAGTTAGCATAGGGACCACCGTGCTTGTTGAACAATATTCGCGTCAACGAACATCACGCACAGCTCTGCATACTTGCCACATCTTTGGAACGCTACTCGTGAGAGTCCTATCTGTTGTATCGGATGACGGAGAACAAGCGGCGCTCGTTGCGCGGGACTGATCATCGACGGCCGCAAGACTCCATTCTGTGCAGGCATAACGGTAACAGTATAAGTATACCTGTGACACTACATCACTGTATTACTGGACATACCCGACTTGCACTCAGGCTACTAGAGCTGCCCAACGCGCTACATTTCCTTCCGTAGCCTCCCGCGAGGGCTCAGAGACAACGTCGCCAAGAGCTGTTGTACATCTCCCGAGAAGCCTGTTCCTGATGCACTTGCCACTCGCTGAACAAGGTTGGATAAAATTGTACATCAATATCAGAGGGCTGGCTGAATACAATCTCCATCCAGTGATAGAAGCGGCCTCGGCTGTGCTGAAAGTCGGTGGCCCATTTCAGCTGTGGTTGTACAGTACTTATCAGTGCCTTTACGGGTTTTAGAGCTTTAGCGTCGTACTTACATGGTGTGTCCAATACATATTGCATGATCATGCAGTCGTTAATAAAGGACTCCACATGATGATCAGAAGAATCGCGAAGTCCTCGCTGCTGGATACAATTGAGTCATCTACTCGTGAGTCTTGGTGGAAGAAAGTCAGTGACACTATGAAGGATCCCAGCAGTACCAACCATTGGTGTGACCAAAAACCAAGTACTCCGATTTCAACATTCCGTAGAATCTGACAAGAACCAGCTACACGTCAGATTACGCTTCACGGGAAGATAACCTGGGATCTAATTGACTCACCTAAGTACAACAAGACGATAAAGATCAAGGTGTTCGGGAAAAAAATGGAAATGGTCGCAACTCTATTCCATGTTCCGCTCACCACAGGCTGGCCTTTGTCCCACCTTCTCCCTTTCGGACCCCTCCATCGCCACTCCCTGCTTAGAAGTGCCTGCCTGGCCCGGGCGCGGTCGAACCCGAGATGCCGCGCACACCCTGCACCGGCAGCGCCATGCGGGCGGCAGCCATGCCGCGGAACATCGACGGGTGCGCGACACCCGGCTGCGTCGCCTGCGCCACGTCGTCCTTACTCTTCACGATCTGCGCAGAGAGCTGCTCGACCTGCTTCAAAAGCAACGCGCTCGCCGGCTCCACGGGCACGTCTGCGCCGCGCTGGCGCAGCGACTTGTCGTGCGCCAGGCGCAGGAGAAACGAGACGAATCTGTGATGACACGAAATGGGTCAGCGGGTGACGATGATCGAGTCACGAATACGAAAACGAACAGTTCTTTGAGGAAGGCAAAGGACCAGCCTTCTGTCTTCTCCACCACGGCGGCCGCCATCTCCTGCGGCTCCTCGAACACGACTCCGGCGACCGCCCCGAGCGTCTGCACTTTCGCGATCCACTTTAGCACAAACTCCTTGCGCAGCGCGGCGTCAGGGAGCGCGAACGTGTATTTCACGTCGAACCGCGACGGCCGGTTGAGGATCGCGTCGTCGATGCGCTCCGGGTGGTTAGTCGTCGCGATCGTCAGAATCCCGTCGTTCTGCGCCTGAGAGACAAAGAGGGATGTGAGCGAATCTGATGGTCACCATGAGATCTGATACCCACCAAGCCGTCTAGCTCATTCAAAAAGAACGAGCGTACGTCGTCTGTGACCATAGCATCCAGATCCTCCAGAACGAGGATGCAGGGTGCATGGTGTCTCGCGTGCTCGAAGATGGCGCGTACGCCGAGCTCCGGGCCCTGTCAACAGAGTGAGCACATCCGCAGAGTAACGTGAGGAGAACGCGTGCATACCTGGCGAGTCACAAATGACTTTGCGTACATCACCGCGCATTCGGCGTCTTTGAGCAGCGCTTTGATCGACTCCGTCTTTCCGTTGCCTGGCGGGCCCAAGAGCAAAATGCCGCGCTTCCACGTGATACCCAGAGAATTGTAGATGTCCTTGCTGGCAAAGAACGTCTGGGTGTCGCGCCTCAAGCCGTCCTTGAACTTCGTGTCGAGCACGATGTCGTCCCAGCTGGACGCGCGTACGGCCTTGTAGAGGGTCTTGCTCTTCCCCCACATCCCACCTTCGAATACCCAGATCTCGTCCTTCAGACTGTTTGCCCACGTATACACCTCCTTTGCGAGCTTCTGCCCCAGCGTGTCGTCGAAGCCGTCGAAGACCAGGTGATAGAATACCTGCTGCTGGTGTGCCGACTGCCAAGTAGCCTTGTATGCGCGGAACACAGTCGTGTCATACGTGAACGATGACACGCCTGCGACCACCTGGGTAAACACGAAGTGCTCGGCGTGATCATACTGCACGACGCTGTGGGTTTCATCCTCGACGATGTCTGTCGTGACGTCAATAGTCTTGAGGTACGCGGATAGAGGAAACGCGGAGTCGTTCCATTGCACGACGGAGATGTGCTGAGAAGCCGGGTAAAGGGCCTTGAGATCCTTGATCAGCGTGAGCTGAGGATTAGGGACAGGAGCGTCAAAGAGACGGGTGAGTGAGGCAGCGAATGAGGACGTCATTGGGCGCGAGGTCTTCGAGAATGAAGCTACAGTATGGTAGCTCAGTACCGTTGTTTTTGTACTACTGCAAAGACTCACGGGACGGACTACGCAGCCCGGGGCCGAGCAGCACTCCTATGACTTCCAGTCTGCCGAATGTCGGCTTAAAAACACGTTGTTGACGGCGGCAACATTTCGCAGCTAGCAAACGCGTGTGTACACGGTTTACGCAGCGTTCACCATGCGATAGTGGGTCCGAAGTGTGGTCCGTGCGGGGCGTATCGCCAGAGTTCGCGACCGCAGTGTCGGAACCGTCGAGTTATTCTGACCGGGAAGGATTTAGAGTATAGCCTGCAGTGTAGTCTTGCTATGAAATCGCCGGCAATTACGGGCTGAAGGACGCGAAAGGAAGTCAAGCTCACGAGACGATGTGGTCGATAGAGAGATGAAGGCTTAGGGAGCCCGGCAAGGTCTTAAAGGAGCAATCAAACACTGAAAGACGCGACGAGCGCCACGGTCATCCGTCTGCATTCTGTTTCTACCATCACCACCCTGTTCGACTCTAATACCTGAAATGCCACGAAAAGACTCTGTCGTTAACGCCTCCAACGCGCAAGCTCAGCAGGACTCTGCGTCACAAGGCATCGACGTGTACGAACTCCCCAAAGCAATCATAACAAGGATCGCGCGGTCAGCAGTGAGTTGTGCCACCCCTGCATCCGCATTCGCCCTTGACACGTGCGTGTTCAGCTACCGGAGAATGCAAAAATGCAGAAGGATATGCTTCTGGCCGTGATGAAGGGGTCCACGGTGTTTGTGAACTACTTAGGTACGCCGGTCGCGCTCGCGTCTAGTCGTACTGCAACTAAACTCCCTTCCAGCTGCCAAGTACGCGCATTGAACTGCTCACAATTCTTCCTTGAGTCTGATACGCGATTTTCTGATTAGCTCACACGAGGTCGCAAGTTCAAGACAACATAAGAGCGTGTCTGCGTCCGACGTACTCAGGGCGCTGGAACAGATGGACATGGGCGACATCGTTCCAAAGCTACAATTTGAACTCGAAGGTGGGCCACTTGCCTTCGCCGTCTTCGCTTGAAACCATGACCTGATCTCCGCAGCCTATCGCAATAACCAAAAACCGGACAAGGGCAAGAAGGGCGGTGCGCGTGGGAAGAAGGACATTGAGTCGCCGGCCGCATCCAGGGCGAAGGGCAAGGAGAAAGCGACAATCACGATTCCCAGCCGCGCGAGCGCGAGCGTACCACCCCCTGCGAAGAAGGCCCGCGTGGAGCCTGATGTTGCGTCGCAGTCGGAGGACGCGCCGGGGCCCATCATAGACCGCGACGAGGACGAGGAGATGCTGGACGCGGAGGATGAGGAAGGCGTGGAGGAGGATGTGGAGGAGGAAGAAGGGGTGGATGATGGGGAAGAGGGCGAAGAGATTGTGGACGAGATGGCACTCGAGGAGGAGGAATTGAGGCGAGACGCGAGAGGCGTGGAGGAGCGTGACCATCAAATGGAGCAGGATTGAGGCAGGTCATCTTTCCATTGTCTTGTGAAAATGCTGAACGTCCCTATCAGATTTTTGCCACATATCGTTTAGTGCTCTGTACGTATTTCAGATACCCAAAGTTGTCAATAGCAGATCTTCCCAAGAGCTATGAGTCCGAGAAATGGTTTCTCGAAAGGCCGAACAGGCTTCGTCCTAGATGGCGAGTACTGCACTCCATGCTGTCCAAATGTATTTGCCACAGCGATAGCTATACTTCGCCTCCAGAGATGTCTCCAGGGTTTGTTCAATCATCTTTTGTGATGCGCTCATAATATTTTCTGCGGCAAAAGACCCATCATGTGTTCAAGGCTAGATCGGCTGAAGTCTTCGCAAGATGCCAGCTAAGTAACAGCATATTGCTGAATGCACACAGCCTGCATACCTGACGGTGGCCGATGGCTCAACAGGACATCACGCCACCGTGTATGTTTCTGCCGACATATTTCCCGCTGTTGTGGCGCGCACAAAGGTTGCATAAAAGGCCTATAGCGCCCGCGCGACCCTAACATACGCAAACAACAGTCTACCGTGTTCCCATTGCCCAAAGGATACGGATATAATGCGTCCCACGGCGCACGAATCCTGCTTCAGGTGCAAACATGAATTGCGAAACGATGACTCGGCTACTTCCGCTGCTGCCCGGAGCACCTCACCGCGTACAAACGAAGGAATTGAACACGTCATTATACGGCCCATACAGGAGGGACGCTTCCCCGGGGTACGTGAGGCCAAGCGTTTGTCCGCTGCAGTCGAGCCCACTGAATATGCAGAGCTTGTGAGCGTGACCCGTGGAACAATGTCGGCGACACTCACACGAACATCGAACAGTACCATCCGTCTTGAGGAACACCGATAGCGGTTATGGTGTTCTGCCATACCGAGGAAAAATTCTTGCAGATGCCGTCGTAGAATCCGATACTCTCGCGAGGGCCCGAGTCGTAGCTGTCGCGGCAGACATAGAGATAATTGTCAGGGCACGTCTGCGCTAGAAGGGTAAGTGATCTATGCGAAATACCAATACCGCGTATGCCGTGCTTAGCTGGGACGTAATTTTGGCTGAAGAGATCGTCAGATACGCAGCGACGCTACCGAGGGTGAAGATTCCGTGCTTGATCTGCATGCTGGAGGGCGGTGCGTATGGGGTGTTCGACTTTGCCTGCTACCGTTGTCTCATGCTTCTTTTATATCTTTTTCTTTTTCTAGACGTCTCAATTTATTGCAACTCGAGAACAATTACATAAGCTTGTAGACAGACCCAAGTTATCCAACAAAGGAATATCTCTCCGAAAGTGACGCTGTCCGATTCTCGCCTCTTTGACGTAGAATGGCGTTGCCAGCGGGTACGGAGGGAAGGGGATGTGCTGGCTCGGATGGCCCACCAACGCAATCAAGACCCGCGCCATTAACACGCCACACCTGCAGTTCAGACCACGTCAAGTCTTGTGCTAAAAAGCAGTATTCCAAGCCTCGAAATTTTCTGCGGTGCTTCGTCTTCGATTTCCACTACACCGCCCATCACAGCCAGTGATTCGAAGGCCTGAATTCGAAGAGACGGTGGCATGAGTAATTCTCGACGAGAACTCGCTTTACCAAGGCAAGCTCTTCACCTTCGGGAAGAGCGTAACCCCGGAGCCACGGCCGCCCTGACGTAAGTAGGAATGGACCGGCGCCTCAAGTTTCAGATCAATGCTTCCCTGCGCTGATTGGACAAGACGCCAACGCCACCAGCATCTACTTGCCCAGTTTATGTCTGTCTTGGAGTCGTCACTGAGCGATGACGCTTCACTGTATCGTATGTATGCTTAACAAGTTGAGTGTACATCTTCCCGCGCCTTGAGAGAATATTTGTACAATGAAGAGCTTATTCAAACAGATGTGGCGACTACATGATCATGTTAGCGCAGTACAGAATCGACACGTAGAAGAGGTATATACTCGCCCTAGTTGATGCAGGATTGCGAGGTAGCATCTATCAAAGTCTGATTCCACGTGCATCGGAACGAGCTAGCGACGTCATTCATACCCTCAGGTACTGAGGCCAAGGCTGGTACGGTGCTGGTGGGCGCCGGAGCAAAATTGTCGGACCCTGTGGACGGGGCTCTTGCCAGAAAGCATGCGCCTTTGCACGATACATCCCTAAACAAAATAAGACATGAGATGAGCATCTTCGGGCGCCGGCATACGACGAACACGCACTTGAAGATTTGACACGTCCATCCTGACATTTGAGGCACGGCGGTCGAGATGTCGTCCTGGTAAATCGAAGAGAAGTCGGTGCACGTCCAGTCGTTATATTTAACGGTCATGCAGGATCCGCCATAGTTGACATCGGTACAGATCTCGAGGTCGACATATTGAGACGCCGGATCCTGGTGGCTTATTGAGCATATCATGCAGCGAGTATCGCAGCGCGCTTACCATCCTGTTCAAAAGTTGAATCGTCCTGGTACGGGACTGGAAGAAAATAAGTTGAAATTTAGGATAGACAGCTGTTTCCAGCTACGCACTGTCAACGTCGACAAAACAGGTATCGCCGCTGCAGCAGAATTCTGAACGATCGTAAGCAC
Source organism: Ceriporiopsis andreanae CBS 279.92 (assembly GCA_001969225.1). NCBI lineage: Eukaryota > Fungi > Basidiomycota > Agaricomycetes > Polyporales > Meruliaceae > Ceriporiopsis > Ceriporiopsis andreanae. The sequence goes on along the minus strand of ALYI01003577.1, from coordinate 55,998 downwards.
CCGGTCTAGTATGACAACACATAGATGTGCTTACCACCCCACTCGCGTTGTTGTCCTATAAGGTGGTCAGCGTCGACAAACATGCAACTGAACACCACGTTTGCTTACTGGTCTCTCTAGCGGAGAGGCAGAGACCGCGCCAGGGCAGGCGAGCACGCCGGCAATGATAGAAAGGACGCAGACCAGCTGCATAGTTGGAGGCAAAGTGAGAGAGTTGAACAAGTAACGAGATAAAGGAAGCGAGGAACGGTCACGTAAACGCAAGGTATTTATACCGCTATACCCTCGTTCAGGACAAACCGAAGCCGATCGAGCGGTCATGATGGATGTGCGTAGCGACTGTGGCCAAAAAAAAGGTCTGCGCACCGCCCAAAGATATGACGTAGCGAGAGGCCACAGTAGTCAAGACGAAGCGTACTGAGTTTCGGCTCCTGAAGATACATCCGCACAACGTGGTTGCAGCCGTTGCTCATGCTTGTGCCTGTAATTGTATCCGGATGTTTCTCGGATTGATGGCAAGGACGTTGATGTTCGTTACGGGAGGAGATAGCTATCTGAAAGATTTTGAGTATCGTAGAGGCGTTCGGTTATTTACAAGAAGACACATAAGACAGACAACACTGAAGCACAAATGCTGGAAATAGGCTTGCGTGCTGTACACACGGCGAAACAGATCCGTCATGGACTAATTAGGGCGAAAGATATCAGTCAACAAGACGGAAGACATGATGGAAAGGTGCGACATACGGGCTAGATTGTGATCATCCCGTCCAGGTGCATACGAAGGACGTGAACAGATCATTCCCGTATTCCGCCTGCCACACGCCTGGCCATTGCACGCTGAGCGGTGGTTCGAAGGGAGCGCAAAAGTAGTCCCTACAGATCTTCAGGTCGTCAGAAGCGCGTACAATAATGAGCGGTCTCACAGGTAAATCTGGCAGTTCCACCCCGGTGGGGGCCCAATGCTTGATATATCGTCGATGAACCCCGGCGGGAAAGTCATGCACTGTCCATTTTGATATACGACGTCGATGCATGCTCCGGCCCAGTTCGGGTCCGTGCAAACGAAGAGGTAACCTACCGGCGGGGCCTGGCAGAAATGAATGAATTAATGATATTGGACGAGTCTGCGAAACATACCGGTGATCCCACCGGGAGGGCGAAAGCACCAATCTCCGAGACCAATGTCCCGACGAGAGCAATGAAGGCGGGGGCGAGCTGCATAGTGGCTAAAAACGGACTGGGGCTAAGATAGCACGCACCAAAAGTTTGCGTTTATGAACTTATGTTCCCTCGAGAGACGACAGCCAAGACATCAGGTGGTTATACCCAAGAACCTAGATCTGCGCTCAACACATCTATTAATGCAATGCGGGAAGGCTCTGACACCAGCGGAATCTCACCTGTCTTGCCGCCCCTTGTACGCGAGATAACGTTAGCGGATCTTCTAGCACGCTTGATCGCACGGGATCTGTACATGCAACAATGACTACCGTAAGTTCGTTCGCGCGCGCGCAAAACTCAGGCACTACGGGATGCAGACCTGTTCTTGCCGTAACTGCGCGTTCGTGCGTTTGAGGTACGATATGCTTGGCATCGTGCTTGTTGATGGATTGCAGCGCAACTACTTAAGAGCGTTGTTGAGGTGGATGGGAGTCTGTTGTACGCGGTATACAAATGAGTAGATCTTTTTTTTTTTAAAAGAAAAAAAAAGGTGGATGAGAGAGACGGCATTTCTTGCCGTGATGCCGGCATCAAAATATTCAAACTCCGACTGGCGTTCCTTGTTTGCCCTCCTCCTCCTCCATAACCGCCATTTTCGACCACACCTGTCAGGGTACAGCCTCTTATACAGAGCTGAGGACCGACTGTCTTCCTGCCGTCTGCTCGTTCGTATAGGAGGCTGTCATAGAGCCTACCAGAGGTCCCCTGTTCGCTTTTTGTCTCGCCCTCACAGGCAAAGCTTCACCAGTCCACAATTCTCCCTCTTCTCCATAATCTTACACACGCATATTTCGAAGAAGATGCGTGAAGAAGTACTCGCCGTGTTAAGAGGGAACCCTCGAGTAGTTGATCTCGTCGAGGAGCTCGTGACTCTTCGTGCGTCGGTACGCACGCAAGTTCCACGTCTCAAGAGTCAAATCGTGCGACGCGATACGAAAATTGCTGCACAAAAGGTATCTCATTTGTCTTGTATATCGGATTCCTTTCGTTTCTAATGCAGGCTGAATAGGAAAAGATCGCTTACATGCGTGAAGAGATACTACGCCACCGCAGGACTCTAAGAGGGGGCGACAACGTCGGGCCACGGGTCCAGCTGCACTCCATCGCCCTCGACCTGGTTTTTCAGTGCACATTTTCTCAAACAGAGTTTCTTATGCCCTCTCTCCGCTGGGGTGCACAAGCACCATGGCAAAGGGCGCTCCAGACGCGCAAGGCGATATGCCTGGTCTCGACAGAGTGGTACGGAGCGGCACTGCCGTACCTCTACAGGGACGTGGTAATCCTGTACGTCGGCCAGATTTGCGCACTGGCGGCGACCCTCAGATCCGCACCAGACCGTTTTGGACCCCTCGTCAAGACGCTCACCGTTCTCTGCGACGTTCCACGGTGCTTTGAGAACGTAGCTTCCGAGGACCTTTCCTTCATCGTGCATACTTGTCCCTTCCTGACATCGGTATCCTTCGATGACCCACGGCCTCCTCATCAGATGGATCGACTTCGTGCGGCGTGGACGGACATGCCCACCAGGGTCTCGTCTCTCGCAATAACGGCGAATCAATTTCTTCCCGTCTCCTCAAAGAACGATCGCACCGACTCCCCAAAGCACGATCGCACCGTGCTACTTACGATCACCGCATACGCCAACCTTGTCTCGCTTACTCTCGACACGGAATTTTTCGACATGCGAGAACTCTTGCCGGCGGAGAGCACTTCGTCGAATATGACTCTGCCTCTCCTTCAATCGCTTCGTCTTCGAGGAGAATTTCCCGATGTCATGTGCGATTGGGATTTGCCTCGCCTGGAGGTTTTGGCACTCGACAGTAGTACTGTCCCACTGGAGTTTCTCATCAAGAACGGTGCAAGAATATCCCGTCTTGTATTTGAAGTCCCGTCTTCCCAATCTTCCGCTCGCCTCCTGGAGAAGTGCCCAGTCCTGCAGCACATCATCCTCAAATGGTTTGAACCCCGGGAGTTCGACACTCTCTGTGACGATGACCAAAAACGAAGCGCGATCTATGTGGATATCTGCCTAGAACCGCGAAGGATGGGCATATAATTTCCGGTGGTTCATGGATCTCGGTGAGGACCATGGCTGGAAGAAAGTTCGTCTACTTGACGCAGCGCTTGTCGACGAGATCCCCGAGCTGCCGACGCTGCTTCCCCCGGACGAGGTCATTCAGTCATTCCGTGTGCACGACATCTTCGGGCTGCGCATCGTGCAAACAGACAACATTGTCTTCGCGCACGAGGCGGAGCTGATACATATCTTGAGTCCGCCTAGCGAGCCTGGGTCGAGCGAAGAAATCGACGACGAAGAGGGAAAGGACGATGGCTCGGACCCCGACAGCGATGCGGAGTTGTGGTCGAGTTCGGTAGACTCACTGGTATCGGAGTGGTCCGAAGCCTCGGACGACGCGCAGTCGTCGTGCGAGCTAGACGAAGGTGATATGGATGTGATACGGCGCCGTTTCAATGCCGAGACCGAGGGACCCGCCGAACAGGTTGATAGAGAAGAGGCTTTGGCTATCTTTCGCTCGACATTGCTGGATGACGAGAGCGATGCGGACTTGATGTGACCTAGTCTAACCTTCAGCTCGCGGTAATTCTTGTCACGTAAATTGCACGAATGTTATAAAGCAGGAATACTCATGTTCTGATGGCCGTACTGGGGAAAAGACTCGGATGTTGAGCACTGAGTCTCAGCCCCTATTGACGTGACGCGTTTTTGTCGAATATGGCAGGACGTCACCGCGGGATCCTAACATGGACAAACAGCTCAACAAGGGGGACCGGAATCTCAGGATCTAGAATCTAAAATATCGTAATCTATTCCCATGTCTCTGCACTTTGCAACGACGTGGGCTAATTAGGCGGAACCCAGCCTTGGCTCTTCCAGTTTTCCTCGAGCTCAAGGAGATACTCGACGCCGTCAAGCACAGTCTTATGCCAGTCCGTGTACTTGAGGCCTAACACCTCCTCCGAGCGCGACGTGTCGAGGACGTTTTTCCTCGTCGGGCCGGCGTTTTTGGCGGCCTCGGATAGGCGGCCCTTCAGGTCAGGACGCACCTCCGCGAGGTAGTCCGCCGCCGCGCGCGCGCCGTACCATTCGCCGGACAGCGGGAACCGCTTGCGGCCGACCTTGCTCGTGGGCGGTGCGCTGAGCGCGAGGACGAGCGCGGTCGCGACGTCCCGCACGTCGACGGTGGCGGGCGACAGCTGCTCGGGGCCCGAGCGCCGCAGGAGGTCGTACAGGAAGTAGTTGGTGCTGAGCGCGCTGAGCGCGGGCGCGGGCACCGCCCACTCGGGCGCCATGGGCCCGACGAAGAACGGCGGATTCACGGTGGCGATCTCCATCTCGGGATGCTTGTCGGCGAACTCCCAGGCGGCTCTCTCGGCGAGTATCTTCTCGGCGGCGTAGACGGTGAACATGTCGGCCTTGGGGTCAAGGGCCTGTTCGCGGGTCACATCATACCAATCTAGATATTCGGTCAACTAAAGCGGTGAGAGTGAGATTACAGGCAGGCGTACCCTTGTCCGTAAGCGGCGCGCCGGCCATGAGATCGTCGAGACTTCCGAGGGTGATACTACTGCTGACAAATGAGAAGTTTGTAACGCCAAGACGCCAACCCTGCTCTAGGATATTGCGAGTGCCCTCAACGGCGGCCTGCCGTAGCAACGTCAGAGTTTGTTCCGACTGAACGATGTAACAGACTAACATCAATTTGCGCCTCGTGAGTCGCAGCGCGACCAGGCATTGGGGCCGCGACATGGACGACTGCGGCGACACCCTTCAGGGCGGCGGTGTAGTCTCCATGAACCAGATCATCGATACCGACAATCTCGACCCTATCCCCATATGCAGCGTATTGGCTTTGGACGAAGGCGACCTTCTTTGAGCGCGCAGTACTACATGGGCAGGTGTGAGCAGAGTGTTTAAACCGCCGGTGAAACAGAATTCTTCACCCTTTTACGCGGTGACCATCTTCGAGGAGCAGATGCACGACATGAGCTCCAAGGTAGCCAGAAACGCCAGTGACCTGGAGGAGGATGTGTTATAAGTTTTTCTACTAGACAAGTATACTCGACCTACAAGAATCAGCGATCCGCGGGCAATGGCCATGATAGTGGATGGGAGTTCAGCGAGTCTTCAAAGGAATATGCTATAAAGCTTGAGTTATTTCTCAGTGCAGCGACGGAAGATCGCTGCCAAGTCTTTATACCTCGTTCGTGTTGAGACTCGGCCTTACGAATTCACCTTAGCGATAGTGATGCATACCCCGGCATCAATCGAGGTTCGCCGCTAGACCGGGGATTGTGTGCCCTCGCTGAAGGCCCAGAGATGCTCTCATAGTGAGGCAAGCTACGAAGAGCGTCCCCAGGGTGGTTGTGCCACAGCAGTGTCCGGCTCAGCATCTCCGGAGAGGAATGTGGGTCCGATTATCAATGCAAAGTGGCGGCGCGAGTTGACCGACGTGCTTATCTGAGATGTACGCGTCGTTGGTTAAATATGCGAAGACGAGTACTGCATATTGTCATACCTCTTCAATCCGATAATCTTCGGAGGATGGGAGAGGTCGAGACTCGAGACTAGCATCGGGGAAGAAAAGTGACAAGCGCCCAGGCAAACTTGACCGCAAGTTCAGTTACTTTAACACATCGTGGGCATGATCTCTTACCCAAAGTCAATTTCTGAAGCTTCACAGAAATTGTGAGTCACTTGTGATTGTGGGTTGCTCGTGAGCTCTCGTGAACACTGAGCGTCGCTGAGAAAGAGTCACGATTTTTTCAGCGCGGGCAGAGTACTGCACGACACTTAACTCGGTCATCGGGTTACGAGTGATGTCAAAATAAGACGCTCTGGAATCTATATGTGCTGAATATGAATCATGAGCCCAGGTTGGGAGCGATACTGACGACGTAGAGCGTGTAAGGAGTTGCACTTGCCCTGTCTGAGCGCCAATCTTGAATCGCCGCCCACGTGATCGGGCGCCAGGGGTTGATGATGGCGTTAGCGCCCCCCTTGAGTCTTTCCGTCCGACACTCTTGCTTCAACACCACTGCCTACATAATGTCCAGCCCATCTTCTTCGAGGGCCGTCTCGCTGTGTCCATCATCCCGTACAACTTCTGAATTACCACCAACGACGGCTGGAAGTCCTGAAGCCAGCACTGCGCCGTCTTCCCCGCCCGCTGTAATTGAGGACGACGAGGAGAAGGAAGAGGAGGAGAACGATGATGTTGACGACGAGAAATGGAAAGAACTGGAACCTTTTCTACAGCGCGCGACGATTTTTGTCAAGGTTCTGAAAGAGCAGATGGACAGTGCGAAACACAAACGTCCAGCCCCTCCGCCTCCCCCTTCATCTTCACGCGACACAACGCGTAAAAGACCTCGAGAAAGCGCGTCGGGAGGGAGAAGCGCAAAGAAAATGCGCACATCTGCGCGACAGGACACGTCTGGCACAGAAGAGGCCACGGCGGACGCGCCGCCTGCGGAGGACCCCGACCAGCTGCCGCGGTTCATGCAGCCTGTTCTAGTCACCGGGACACAGCTCAAGGAATATCAGTTGGAGGGTGTTGCGTGGATGGTCGGGCTGGCGCAGAACGGCATCTCTGGTATCCTAGGTGCGTCACCATCATTGACCACCGGGCTATGTACTGATTGTCCGTAGCCGACGAGATGGGTCTCGGGAAGGTACGCCTTTATTAGTTCCAGTCAGTATCACGTCTCATGCTTTTCTGTAGACCTTACAGACAATCGCCTTCTGCGCGTACATGCGTGAACGTACGCCGGCTCCGTTCCTCGTCGTGTGCCCGCTCAGTGTTTTGCACAATTGGGAATCGGAGTTCAATAAGTTTGCTCCAGAGGCACGTATTTTGGTTCGCCCGGGGATGCATTCCTGACGAACTTTATGCTTCAGATCCCTGTATGCGTGTACCACGGCTCGCCCGAGGAGCGCGCCGAGCTCCGAAGCACCAAGATGGTGCTCCCTGCGGCGGACCGCGACAAGTGGTGGGTAGGGTACGCTGCCGCTGGACGCTCATCAGTGAAAGGCAAGGGCAGAAGTAAGGCGCCAGTGCGACCGAAGAACACGAAGGCCAACGGCAATGCAAAGAAAGCAAGTGCGGACGACGCGAAGGTCGACCTACCGCCCCATCAGAAGACCACTTTCCCTGTGGTGCTTACCACGTATGAGATGATCATCAAGGACCGGAACGAGTTCGCTGCGTATCATTGGGGTTTCATCTTCGTGGATGAGGGGCATCGACTGAAAAACATGGAGTGCAGGCTTATGTTGGAGCTGAAGTCGCTGACGGCAGACACAAGAATGGTGCTTACTGGAACGCCGCTGCAGGTAAGTGACCCTATGTGCGGCGCGGACAAGAATGTTGACCTGACTTGATGTCAGAATAACCTCGCGGAACTCTGGTCTCTGCTGAATTTTGTGCTGCCCGCCGTCTTCACCAACTTCGATACATTCCGAGACTGGTACGAACCTATTTTCTCTCGCCACCCCTTTCTGATCGCTGTGTTGTCGCTAGGTTTTCCTTCCCCATCGACGCTTCCAGCTCGACCACGCCTCACACGACGCTCACCCCGCGAACCACGAAATTAATCAGCGCGCTGCACGCGATCCTGCGGCCATTCATCCTGCGGCGGCTCAAGGCGGACGTCGAGACCGGCCTCCCACCCAAGAAGGAATACGTTCTCTATGCACCGCTCACCATGCGCCAGCGGGAGCTATATGACGCGATCATCGACGGCAGCCTCCGCGCAATGCTCATGAAGGCAAAGGGCGTTAATGACAGTCCCGGGCGCAAGGGCAAGGGCAAGCAGCCGCTGCACGAGCAGGTGAACGTAGACGAGGGAATCAAGACCAGGAGCGCAGGGAAGGGTAAGGGTAAGGGCGGTAAAAACAAACAGAAGCACTATGATGTAGACGGCGATGACGACGAGTACTTCGCTAAGCTGGAAAGCGGCGAGCTCGAACATGAGCGCCTAAGGCAACATGGCCACACGAAGACGGTCGAGGAACTGGGTCAGGACTGGCAGCAGAAGGCACAACGTAAGTGGCTACAACTTGAAACTGAATTTGGTATACTAATTCATATACAACGTAGTCAAGAAAATCAACAACATGCGATTGCAGAATACCATCATGCAATTGCGCAAAGTGTGCTCGCACCCATTCTTGTTCGACTGGCCGGTCGATCCGCGTACGATGGAGCCCGTGCTCAACCACGAACTCGCCACTGCTAGCGGGAAGATGATGTTGCTCGAACAGCTGCTCGACGAGCTGTTCAAACGGAAACACAAGGTCCTTCTGTTCAGCCAGTTCACGACGATGTTGGATATTATTGAGGTATGACTCCCGGTGTCGCGTTATTATTCTATTGGACAGGAACTGATCGCATTACAGGATTGGGCACTTGAGCTAAAAGGCTGGTCCATCTGTCGAATTGACGGATCCAGCCCGATGGCGAAGCGGCAAGAAGAGGTTGACAGATTCCAAAACGGCAGCAAAGATCCCGATGCTCCGCGTCTATTTCTACTCAGTACACGAGCCGGTGGACTCGGTCTGAATCTGGTTGAGGCCGACACCGTTATTTTCTACGACCAAGATTGGGTACGCATCTTCTTTCTAGTATTCACTGCACCCATTAATTACACATCATACCACAGAACCCGCAGGTTGATATTCAAGCGCAGGATCGCGCACATCGCATCGGGCAGACACGCCCCGTGCTCGTCTTCCGGCTCGTCACCGCGCACACGGTTGAGACGCGGATCATGCAGCGCGCCTCAGAGAAACGCAAGCTCGAGGCGCTCGTCATCGCGCGGGGCAAGTTCCGCGCGCCCACTGCCGTCGCAACCGACACGGGGAAGAGCAGGGCGGAGACGATGGCGGAGATGGCGGCGGCACTGCTGCGTCTCGAGGGCGAGCACATTCGCATCGCGCAGGCGGGCCAGAGCGTCATCAGCGATAAGGACATGGACGCGCTGTTGGATCGGCGCCCCGAAGTGTTTAAGGATCGCGGCAAGGGCTGGACGTCGGACGCGGTGGCTGGGGCAGAGAAGAAGCTCGTAGAGGGCAGTACTGCCTTTGCAGTGTTCGAGGCGGCTGTAGACGAGGGCGGGAGTGCGCTTGCGGGCATGATGGGTGAACCCATAGAGTAGAACCGTGAACTCGACGACCATGCACATCTTGCTATCTTACATAATATCATCAGAACCCCCCAGGACGACCTAGACACATTCAGCCCGATACCCACTGTACAACAAAAGCTAGAACCAATACTCTTGAATAGCAAGCACATTATTACCACACCACCAAACCTCTAAGATACACGCGATATTCCCGGTAGAAGATTTAGATAGGTATCTCGTTCCACTGCTCAGAGCCGCTGAGTTGTCTCTTCATCTTGAATGTCTCCATCTCCTGCGCCAGGTCACTATCCTCGTCACTTCCCTCATATTCTTCGCCGGTCTGGATAGCACCCCTGATAGCCGCCGTCGCGGCAACCCCGTCGACCTCAGCAGTCCACGCCGTCACGGCTGCGAGGTTCCCCGCGCTCTCCTCAACGCGCCCGCCGACCTCCCGTGTCTCTTCACCGAGCTCGTTGGCCACGACGTCGCCAACTGCGTCGTTCGTCGCGTCCTTGACCTCCTGCGTACCCGCTGCCGCGCCTCCTGCCACAGACTCGTAGGAGCTGCCGAGGCTTTTCATGGCGGCCTTGGTAGACGATGATCGATGAGGCGGGACCAACGCGCGCAGCTACCCATGCGCCCGCATTCGATGCGAAAGTCGATATTGAGGCCGTAACGTTTGATACAGAGTTGCGGAACGAGGAGCGCGGGCCTGAATTAGGCGAATTGACCGTAACATATCCCGTACGTGGATTCGCGACGTGGAAAAGATCAAACATAATCCAACAACATATCACGACAACTGCTAGCTGGGTTACATCCAGCACGACATAGTATGTAGAGGAAGAGTCGTTGGCACACGCCGCGCTGGACCGGCGCGCCTCTACGGGGGCCGGAGTTTAAATTGTGCCGACGGCACAGGCTCGGTTGGCTTCTAGCGCTGAGACGACCGCGACTTGTTCTGCGACAACAACATCCTGCAACATCCTGCAACATCTGTGGTTGGCAGTGGTTGCTCTCTTGGCCGCGCTACTGATAATTTGATGAACTGCTGAATGCTACTTACGCTTGAGCCTCATTTTCTATTACCTTTCTCTCTTTGCGGTGTCAGGTGTGTGAAGTATATTTGTTCTCCTTTGCCACCTCGGATACTCATCTAGCAGTATATACGTACAATATATATCTCACACGAGTTTTGCACAAATAATCGTGGTAGACCGTACCCCTACACTACAGCGAAGGCCCGGTGTGCGCTGCTACACTAGTACGTGTTTGCTAGATTCTCACGTACTGTTTTACCGTCGCTCCTCAACTCTTTCTATGCATGTTCTCACTGGTCATTCTCAGCAACGATGCACGACTTTTAAAGCTGGATTTGCAGACATTTAAAACATCCTCCATCACAGTCTGCTCCTGTCACTCGAACGTCGGCTTGTCATCCAGTGCTGCAGAGCACGGCTTGTGCATTCATCACCGAGCATCCCAGCTTCTCGGAAGTGGTGAGTCACTTGTTCTCCCGGCTCTTTCTTTCAACGCAGGCTCGTGTAGAGGCACGATGACGGTCCGCTTGGCGTGTTATGTGTGAGTGGGCCATACTTCGCCTGCGCTATCTCATTCTGTGGATCGCTGACATACATGTTTTGCTCTTAGGATTTCTGTTTGATCTAGACAACTTTTTGTCGTGGGATACCCACTCGGACGCACCTCCCGATATTGTCCTTTGGTTGGCTTCTTCAGGCCGCAACTCGTGGATTGACCCTCTCGCTGGTTGGCATGGTTAGAGGCGGCTGTGTCCAGGTTTACGCCGATCATCGGGGACTAGAGGCGTGCATGACGCAAGAAACACTTTACTGTGGCCGCTTTCGCCAACAAAGAGGGCTCAAAACTTTCTGTTTCTATTCGGCCACAGACGTTGCAGCTAGCTACGCGCCGGCCGTTTAGCGAGCCTATTGTTCGCGAAGTAGTCTATATATTCCATAAAGTATAGATATGCGCCAAGCACTATCAACTACTCTCATTCTGTACGACATTCTCTCCCTTCATTTCCTTCGAACAACACACTATGCAGCTGGACTGTATCTTCTTTTTATTTGGCATGCTCGTCTCCTTCAAGAATGCTATCGCAGCACCCGTAGATTCTGACGTGAGCGTCGGGGATGACTCAGTACGTGGATGTGCTGGAATTCGAACAGCTTTCTCAGTGCTCACCCACTTCACAGACTGACGGTACACCGAGTGGCGACCCTAGTGCTTCCGCCCCGCTGGTAGCGTCCCCTGTACGTCCATGCACATCCTCTTCACGACGCTTGCTCACCTCTTGCAGAGCGCCCCGCCTACTGCAGCTTCGATAGCTTCAGTGGTAAGCGCATCATCCAGTGACAAAGTTTTAATGCTCACTTCATCGCAGGTCGCTTCGTCTTCAGTAGATTCTGCAGCGGTATTTCCCCCCATGATCTCTCTCGAAGATTTCCTGACCCGTCTGGTACTAGCCCACCGCTAAACCTGAGCCAGCTCCAAATGTACGTCCCTGGCTCTTCCGTCTACATAACGCGTCACTCATCTTATCCCCCATTCAGGCACCGGCCATCTATGCCTGCATCGATTGGGGCTGGACTGGCATATGTAACAACTTCGCGTTCAAGAACGGCGAATGCACAAACTTCCCTGTCGATTTCCAGAAGGAAATTTCCTCCATTGGTGGTAACTTTGGCTGGAACTGCACGGCCTATTCGTACGTCTGCCTCTGCGTTCGGGTTGAATCGTGCACTCACGCCACATTCGTTGATGTAGCGACCTCAACTGCCGGGGAACTGCGCTCGATGTCACTCATCCAGGCAAGGATGCAATGAACGACAACTATATGAACGATGTAACTAGTTCCTTCAGGTGCAGCTCCCTGAGCCTCTGATTGCCGTCGCCGCAACATTATTATCAACCGCATCTATCCGCTATAAATAGGCCCGTACTTTACACAGTTCACGACTCGGCTGTCATTTACAACCGCTGACGTATTTTCGACTTCACTCTCACAAAGAAATGCGTTCATGCAGAGCGCTAGGTGAAGTTGATTCTGTTCTGGCCCGGAGCAGAACCTCCGTCGCAGACCAAACCAGACGTGAATAATTACCTTCATTTATGCCAGGATCCGATTGCACCGCCTAGCTCCTTCGATTGAGTAAGGGTCTGGTCAGCGGGCGACAATGGACTCGCGCAATTGGTACATAAAGGAGCAATGCCATTTGGAGGCTTTCAATTTCCACTAGATATGCATGCGCAGAATACCCTGCCAATGCGCCTCCGGGGCTGAACGCGCCCTGGGGCGTGAGAACGTGGAGCTACGAGGCCTCACTCAGAATCGTCGCTATCGAGCAACGTGGAGTGGAAGGTCTCTAGAGCTTCATCCCGATCTATCTGATCAGTCGCATCTTCTGTGTCCGGAGCGGGAAAGAGTGCAAGACTCAATCCATCATCAGTCTCGACGAGCGTGAACCGCTCGTCTGCATCGAGCTCGAATGGCCTCGTAATCCACCGACCATGTGGAGTCTGCATCCGAGGATTGAGAAGGGGAGGGTGATTCGTACCACGATGAAGTCGCGTGAGAGTCGCTCGTGGAGGAAGATGTGCCCGATCCTTCGTCGTCGCTATAGTCGTGCAAGGTGCTAGGGATCCCCACAAGGGTCAACAGCGCCTGGTCGTACCCGAAGATGTAGACGTCATTCTGTGCGATGCGTAAGCCAAATACGTCGTGTATTCGTACGGACTTTACGTCTTCCTCCGGAGGCAGAAGCTGCGGGAGCTCTGGCATGGTATCGACGAGTGTTTCATCAACCCAGCGAACCTTCTTCCAGCCATGGTTGCCCTCGACCAGCCAATGATGTGTCGACTTCCAAAGCTTGGGCGCGTTGCAGACGTCGAGATTGACCTTGTGCCGCCTTTGATCGTCGTCACAGAGCCCATTGAGAAAGCCAATCGCGACAGGACCGATGCCAAGTCCGCCGATTATGACATGCTTCAGTGCATCGCAATCCTCCAGGAGACACTTGCACAGCGCCGACCGGCAAGGCATTGCCACAAGACACGCAATTTCTTCCCCATTCCGCACAAGCCACTCGACGTCCAGGTGATCTGTGCCCGGGTATTCGTACAACTTGACGCATTGGAGATGGGGTACTACCCAATCGCGCATAACTGCGGGAATTTTTCCCCGAATGCAGAGTGTCTTCAGAAACGGAAATGTCGATCTCGACGGAGCGCTTTGTGTTGGCAGAAGTTCGCGGGGGTCGAAGAACGTGGTATTGATTGAAAGTGAAACTATTTTTTCGAATGCGAAATGAGGCAGCCCAGGCAAGACCATAGCAGCGCTGGTGGATGGCTCCGTGAACCAACGGTCGGCATCTACGGCGAGTGCGGTGACATGAGCGGGTATGTCTGTCCACGCTCGGCGTAGCCGGTCTATCTGATGAAGAGGGCGTGTATCGTTGAAGGAGATCGATTGTAAGGACGAGCAGGCATGCATGATAAACGAGAGGTCTTCGCATGCTGCAGTCTCAAAGCTCCGGGGGATGTAGCAGAGAATCGCCAATGACTTGACCAACGGGGCCAAGCGATCCGGCGCGGTTCTAAGGCTGTTAGCCAGCGCAGCGAGCTGGCCGACGTAGAGGATAGCTATGTCCCTGTACAGATATGGCACCGCCGCCGCGTACCAGGCCACGGAGACGAGACAGAGGGCCTTTCGGGTCCTCAATGCCTTGCCACGGGGACTGTGCTCCTCCACGATGGGACGGTACGAGAAACCCTGCAGGTGGAAAGACGGATTGAATCACCAGGTCGAGGGCTACAGCGTGCAACTGATGAGCATTCCGATTGCTGTCTCGTCGGTACCTGCGTAGAGCGAGGATGTCTTCACGCATACCCGCGATGATTCTCTATGAACAGGGTCGGTCGGCGGAGCAAAGGCAAGACAATCTTTTAATCATATGACTGACCTTTTGCGCTTTTATTGTCTCGTCCCGGCGAAGGACGCGTCGCTCTAAACCCATGACTTTGGCACGAAGAGCCACAAGTTCCTTAGCCACGTCGAATATTCCTGGATTCGTCTTCAACACGGAGATGACTTCATGGCTAGGCAGTTCGTCTTCTTGTTGACTCATGGAGGTGGATCTACTTAGGTGGGTGTGAACAAACAAACACGCGTCCAGCTGTTGAAGGAGCTGGGGCCGATATCTTACGTAATCGTTCAGACAGATTACATAACACGTCAACGCCGAAGCATGTGCGCGTAAACGCGACGACCGCTCTTCCTCTTGACCACGACCTCTACTTTCTCACTCTCCTCGAAACATTGTCCACCATGTCTGACACTACAGCTGTCGCGCAAGAACTATTTGCAGATGAAGTTGTCGCGTTATTCAAGGCCAACCTTCCAGTGTGCGACCTCTTCAAGATGGTAGTGGCACTTCGGTCTCGTGCCGCCGTGTTGGAGAGGCGTATAGCGCGTAGAGACGCGAGGATCGAGCAACAAGATGTACGTTCTGAGTCTCACACCTACGCATCTGCTAACGTCGCTTTGCGAATCGTGCACAGAAACGACTAGATGCCGCCGGCAGAGAAATCGCGTCGCTACACGATGCCTTACAGCAGGCCACAACTGATCGCAAGCTCGCAATCCCGCTACATCCTGTAGCGCTTGACTTGATCTTTGAATCCGCCTTCCCTCCTGCGACGTTCTTGCCGCCGTCACCCGGCATGGGGCCTTTTTCTCTATGGCGAATGGCCTTGGGCTCCAAGAAGGCCGTGTGCCTCGTTAGCAAGGACTGGAACGCTGCCGCACTATCATACTTATACAGAGACATCTTTATATCTCACGTCGGTCAACTACCGGCTCTCTCGCGTACTCTCATGGCCCAGCCGGATTGCTTTGCACCTCTTGTCAAGAGCATCACAATCGCCTGCGACATTCCGCGACGGTTTGAGAACGCTGCGTGTCAATCCTTATCTCGAATACTGAACATTTGCACGTCTATGAAGGCTGTGTCGTTTTCAAATCCCTATCCTATACACCAGCTGGAGCGCCTACGCTCAGTGTGGTTGGACCTGCCCACTCACATCTCGTCGCTGGCCGTTTGCACACCACCGAAATATGAACCGCCAGAAGATGCACTGCCTATGAGGCTTCCGCCTCTGACCATACTCACCAGGCTCGTCTCGCTGTCTCTAGACACCAAATATTTCATTATCACCGACCTCGCCTCGACCTCTCGGGCTTCGTTTTGTATCAGTCTTCCCCTACTCAGAACGCTCTGCGTTTGGGGCGAAATACGAGAAGTCATGCAAGATTGGGACACCCCGAATCTACAATGCGCGAAGCTCTACGGCTATACCAATGCCTCTCCACGGGCTGCCGAGCCTACGCTCGCTTTCTTTCGCAGGAATGGCGGTTCGGTCACGCGCATTCTCTGGTACTGGTTGGCCGAATGTGGAATCTACAGAACTGCGCCGTCTGTCCTGGAGCTGTGTCCTCGGCTGGAACATGTTGCCTTTCCTCTAGAAGGCGGCTATGCCTTGGAGACCACCCCGCCTCGCTGGAAAGACCTCGCCGAAATCGCCAGGGGCCTGTGTCCGGACACGCAGAAGCGTAGCACGGTTCGTCTCGACGTCTTCCTCTCGCCCGCATCCTTCTGTCGTCAGCGCAAGATGCCCATGCGCGGCAAATTCGGCTGGAAACAGTTACGCCTCTTTGACCGCTCGATTGTTGAACACATTCCCGATCTACCACTTCTTCTACCCCCCGAGGAGACTATCAGCGCGCTGAGGTTTATCGATGTCTTCGGGCTGCTCATCGTACAGTCTGATACCTACGTCGCAGACCCTTCGGCGGGCGCATTCGGGAACTTCGGATTTGAGTGGCTTGATGGAGAGGACGACGTCCGCGTACCATGGGCGGACAATACTGGCGAGGGTGAGGAAGACGCGCCCGATGTACTGTCTGAGGCTGCAGAGTCTGACACTGCCTCTGTAACTTCCGACGACGACGAGGCCTGGGTATCCGAGGACGAGGAAGCCTGGGTATCTGAGGATGAAGAAGCCGGGGTATCCGAGGACGAATCTGCCACTTCGTCTTCTGACGAGTCGAGGTCCGTGTCGTCAGAGGGTTCAGGTCCTTCGGCGTCCTTGAGCTCGTGGCCTGACGATGACAATGCCTCCGATTCTGATTCGGAATCGGTATGGACGACTGATTATTCGCAGTACGACAGCGAGGAGGAAATGGACGAGGACGACAAGAACATAGCCAAGTTTCGCATGACCGATATGGACGATGCTGATAGCCGAGAGGAACCAGTTGGCGAGGAAGAGGCTCTCGCGATGTTCGCTGCAACACTGTAGAACGTCTGTTGAATGTCACATTGTATATCGACCATTTATGCCGCAGATCGCTGGGACACTTAAGCTTCATCGATGCTTCATCCTCCGTAGAGTGCAAAGCTTGCCTGATCGATGTTGAGACTCCTCGTGCATCCCGCATGCATTGCTCTCCGGTGCAGCCATAAAGTTCGAACATGAAATTGGCCCGGCTACTGATCCGTGTCGCCGATCTGACGCGTACGCGTTTATCTGGTAGGCGCCAAATTAAACGCAACGAAAGTAAATCATGATCTCAATTTTTCGGTTTTCGCTCTCAACGGCCACCATCGATTTTGCAACTAAGTAGAATCTAGAGAAATGTGCCAAAAGATCACACAGGGTACTCCCCGCACACGCCAAGCTTCTTCTTATGCTTCTCTCGCCGAACCTGGACCCCAGCCTGACGTATCCGCAGGAGCAGAAGGATATGTACGCGTATCACAGCTGGACGGCGAAATACACGAGCTCATGGTACGATGTTGACTTGAGTTCTGACATATGAAATATTGAAGATTACTCCTCCAGGATCAACTGGACATTGAAGCGATTAACCCGGTCGAAGAACCTCCTGATCCTTATCGCGCCCCCGCCCATCTTCGTCCTGTTACTATGGACCTCGTGTTCGAAACGATGTTCGTACTCCCAGGATTTCTTCCACATTCTCGTCAATTAGGGCCACGATCTGCCTGGGCCACCGCACTCAGGACGAGGAAAGCCGTCTGTCGCGTATGCAAGTCGTGGTACATCGCGGCGCTGCCATACCTCTACAGAGACGTCGCTATTAACCACGTTGGCCAACTGGTGGCCTTGTCTCGTACCATCCGGTCCGCACCCGCTCGCTTCGGACCGATCGTCAACACCCTCATCGTCGCGTGCGACGTGCCTCAATGCTTCGAAACTGTCGCGTCAGAGGCGCTGTCGTTCATCATGAAGACCTGCTCTTCGTTGCAGGCCATATCCTTTGTCGACCAACGGCCAGTACAACTCATAGAACGGCTGCGTTCTGCATGGTCCGACATACCCAGATACCTGACGGCACTCGAAGTGCGTGCAATTCCTCGATATCTCGACAAGAGCAGTCCTTTGCCGACTATCGTACTACCACCCCTGAACGCCCTGAATAATCTCGTTACCTTGTCAGTCGCGACTACTCACTTCGATCTTAGCGAAATCGCCTGCACGCCCAATGGTACTGCCTCCACCGTCGTCCTTCCACACCTGAAAAATTTCTCCTTCCGCGGAGACATACCGAAAGCCATGCAGGGATGGCGCACTCCGCGTCTGGAATTCGTGAAGCTCTGCAAATGCGACGTGGTGAAATCGTCCACGATGGATTTCTTCCGCGAGAACGGCAGTGCTGTCACTCGTCTGAGCATTGACGTCGTCAACCGACTGGACACACACATCGATCGGGGGCTATTGCGTGTAAACCCTATAGTCCCTCCGTTCGTCGACCTCTTCCATGCCCTGCGCCATCTGGTGCTCCCCATCCGGACAGTGGGAGGAAGCTACGAGGCTCGGCCGAGGCAAAAGGCCATCAGCAAATTCACCCCGCTCATTCCCGATAGCAGTAGACGGCGCGCAATCTACCTGGACCTGGTCGTTGGAGTGGTCGAATATTTTAAGATTCTCGATCATGTGACGATCGCCGACTGGAAGAAGATTCGCGTCATTGATTCCAGTGCGGTCGACATCATTCCCGACTTGCCCACACTCTTACCTCCGGGGGAATCAATCGAGCCCGCCCGGTATTATAACATCTTCGGGGTGGTCATAGCACAGACAACATCCTCTGTCATCCAGCGTGCCTCTCCGGAGGACACCGCACTGGAAGAGTACCTCCGGGAACGCGCACACTTTGCGTCTCTACCGTCGCACCGGTCGTATTACGTTCCGCGTCACTCGGTTGCGTCTAGCGCACGTTCAGAGTGGTGTGAGCCGGAGAGCGACTCAGGCGATTCAAATCTGGACTCAGAGTCGGGCTCTGTTTGGTCTGAGGACTACGAAGCGGCGTCGGAATGGGCTCTGGATGAAGACGACGAAGATGTTGTGGCGAAAATAGGTCAGATCACCGCGGACACAGATTGCACCGATGACCCGGTTCTTGTTGAAGAGGCATTGGCTATATTCTCGTCGACCCTGTTACAGAACTCTGACTCTGACTCCGAAGACGAAGACCAAGATGAAGAGGGAGATGAAGACGGAGACGAGCACTAGGACGGTTTAATCAAAAAATGTAAACTATGCTGTAATGGAAATATGCCGCTCATCCAAATGCGCGATTGCTTTCTATCTGGATCCAAATTTTCAACGTGAAACGGTGCAAACACACCTACTTGTAATGTCGTCCAGCAGGTAAATGGCGGCCCATAATACTTTGTCCAATTGGCGGGACGCCCTTTGCATAGGTTTCCTTCTGATATTTCCCTTTGTGCTCGCTGAACTGCGACCTTGACTCGTCCAATATGTATGGTCGTTCAACGCAGCTTACGCACGGCTGATACCGTGCGTCTCGCGGGCAGCAGCAGACCTCTTCTTCGTATGTGATGACCCAGTGATATCGCTTCGCATGAAATTATAGAACCTCGTTAACGAGATCGAAGGTAAATGTACACGGAGACATGTTGACGACTTATCGAGACAAAGGAGGTCGAACACGAACAAACATTCTAGTAACGGTACCTGGTCGAATAGTCTGGAATGGAAATTAGCACGGATTGCACGCGAAAGTTGACTGAGTACATACCTTTCGGGGATACAACGAGACCTCTGCCTTTGGACGCACCACGGTACACGGTCTCAATTATGTCGATCAACTGTATATGCCATTAGCACAGCATAAGGGTCGAACCCGCGATAACTAACCTCTTGTTTATTGTCCATTGCCCAGTTTCTAGTTGTCCCAAGTCCGTAAGCATCCGATTGTAAGCTCAGGAGATGGAGTACTTACATCTTGTTATTGTTACCAGTACCCAGATCGATCATGATATGCTTATTTCTGGTAAAGAGTGGTTGAAATGAGCTTGGCCGAGACTAGGAAAGAGCCGACGTACCGATAGAAGAACATCACCGTGCAGGGGTCGTACAACTCGTACATCTGCGGCACAGCGCCGTGAGTAGGCAAGTGGCGGTCATTACTGCGCAAGACGCACCTTGTTGAAGTCGGGCACCTCCGTGATATCGCAGAGATAGATGACGGCGAAGTTCTGGACCTTCTCAGCGACGCTGTTAAGCGTCTCGTCCATGGTCATGCATTGCGAGTCCCAGTCGTGTCCGAAGCGGATAACGACGACGCGGTCCTCCTCGGACTTGATTGCCTCGTCGACGTGCCAGCCAGAGGGGAGATGGGGGAGGAAATAAGACATCGTCAACGAGTGTGAGAGGTGTCAACTAAAAGCGAGGGCTCGATGCCGATCGTGGTGGTGGTGGGTGGTGAACAAGATGAGCTCGGTCGCAGACGCCCACTATCCCGCACCTCTTCCCGCAACTTCGACCATCTTCCGGGCCATCTCTCCGCATACGCCTCTTCCACCACTTAATATCACACCCAATCCGCTCGTCGATAATGTCGTCAAGTACCCAGCGACCAGTCGTGTTCATGGATATCAACATTGGTGAGACTCCTGCGGGGCGGATGAAGATGGAGCTCTTCAGCGATATCGTGCCCAAGTACGAGTGTTTGATATAATTGCTATGTCGCAAGTGCTTACTCTGAATGTGCAGAACTGCTGAAAACTTTCGGCAATTGTGCACTGGCGAATACAGGTAAATTCGAACGCGTTTTTTGCGCCGCCGAAACACAATTCACCATGCTCATCAAACTTCAGAGTCAACTCGAGACCGCAAGGATACAAAGGAGCCATATTCCACAGGTATGTACCTGGATTGCTGTTTTGTGGCGGACTTGACCCATGCTTGCTGACAAGCATCCTTTTAGAGTGTGAGTACTTCGCTGTTTTGTACGTCTGTATTGGAGCTCATACTCGCCGTTTGCAGAGTACCGAACTTCATGTGTCAAGGTACGCCGATTCGCAAGCTCTTCGCGTCTCAGAAGCCTCATTGTTTCGCGTGCAGGTGGCGATTTCATCAAGAGCGACGGTACAGGCTCGTTCTCGATCTACGGAGACAAGTTTCCAGTGCGTACCGAGGCGGGGCCTCCCATGATAATCCCTGACACTTGTTGTGTTCCAGGATGAGAACTTCCAGGAAAAGCATACCGGGCCAGGCCTCCTCTCGATGGTATTGCTCATTCTAACTCACCCAACTTCGAACTGACCCCGACATGACACAGGCTAATTCAGGCCCCAACACAAATGGCTGCCAGGTTTGTCAGCTTCTCGGCCCCCATTGACCTCATACCTGATCTTCGCTTCGTAGTTCTTCATCACGACAGCAAAATGCGACTTCTTGGATGGCAAGCACGTCGTGTTTGGCAAGGTCATCGACGGGATGCTCACCTTGCGCAAAATCGAGAACGTCTCCACGGGCCCGAACAACAGGCCGAAGCTCGCAGTGAAGATCGTTGGTGCGTCCCACATTGAGCTGTGATAGCGATGTATGAACTGACTCGTGGCAATAGAATGTGGAGAGATGTGATACATCAGTAGTTTGCGACACCGCGCCCAGGCCGTGCATTGGGAGAAATCGACCGGGCTGTAGCTGATCAAATGTTCTCGAAGTCTGCGCACATCCTACAATCTCGCAGCCTTCACGCGCTGGTTGAAATGCGTCCAGACGGGGAAACCGCACACAAGTGTCGCGCCTGCGTACAGCAGCTAGACGAATATGCGTACACAATCAGTATCTTATGCGCTCGACCACTGAATAAGACACATACCATGTTCAAAAATCCTGTCTTATGTTTCCTGCACAGCGTGATCATGTAGACACACTCCAACGCGTGAAGTGAGAGCCCAATCGTCCAGATCCACTTCAGAGTCCCGGTACCAACCAGAGCGCGTGTAGACGCTCCAAGAGCGAAAAGTGGATTGTACCGCGGTGACCCAGGGGAGGGTGCGAACGAAGTATAGATGAGGAAAACCATTGCTGCGACGCTTTTCCATGCATCCGGTCCGATCTCGAAGGTGTCTATCTGGTAATTCGGGCGCGATCAGACAAGAAGATATGTTTACAGCCTCCTGACATACCTTCGGTTCCGTCTGGTCAGACATGGGTACGACGATGGTGGTGGGACAAAGGTGAAGATATGTGGGGCACGGTACTATCAACACATCAACAGCGATCACAGCGCCTGAATAGCCGGACATCGAACCCCGGAACAACGTCGTGGGTCCTCGCGCTCAATCATTGAAGCAGGCGGATTGCGGACAGCAGTATTCGCCGAGGCCAGGCTGGCATACTGGCGTGGACATGCAGAGGAGCCATCGATGCACGCAACAACAAACTTGATCATCGATTCAATTTTAGCATCACCAGGCACTCAAATATGGAAAGGGGCGCATCAAATGTCGCCATCAAAATGGCGCATCAGATCGTTGTTTGTGCGGCGGCTTTGGATCCTAACAAATGCACGTGGCCGGGTATATTTCACGGGTTCACACCGTCGTGCGACTACCACGTCGCCCTCGCTGTCCTATATATCCCACAAACTGTTCGAACGATACCTCGGACCCTCTGAGACCTGCCAAACCAACCCAACTACCACTGCGACCAAGTTTACCCTGCTCGTACGATGTCGGACCCAGTCGCCGCCAAGTCCTCCTTTCTGTGCATGTACATGTCAAATCACCCCGACACGCTCGTCTCGTACGTGCGACACTGGGGCAAAGTCTCTGAGAAGGTCGTCAGCGCGCAGATGATGTCCATTGACACGAAGGTATCTCCCTCGTATCGCTCAAGCGCTTTTCAGGCTGTCACCGGGGCGCGACTCTAGGGTATGACCCTCAAATACCGTGTCAATGGGCCGACGGAGAAGGAGACACGCGTGATATTCACACCACCATTATCTGGCTACGACGAGGTGAAACCGCGGCTACTGCAAATGAAGGTCGACGCGGAGGAGGCGCTAGGCATGGTGCGTCGCATTTGCTCGTCCAATGCCTGTTTGTTGACATCACAATTCGCCGTATAAAGATGAAGGCCCCAGAGATTAAAGACTTTGAAGTCGGACCGGACACGTGGAAGACCATCATCCTCGTAGCCGCCTTGGTGTACACGACATTCGCGTCGCCGGAGTATGGTCCCATCTTCGCTCCCGCCGCATGGCTTCGCGCCACGCTGCCAGCCCAAGTCGTCCCTTGGAGCTGGATCTTCATGGTTGTTGTGCACAGCCTGGAGTCGCTATACACGCTGTCGCTTTGCAGGAAGCATAGGACGGGGCTTTTCAACACGGTGCGTTCCCTCTTTCCTGTCGATCCTGCTTCCGCTGACGTCATTGCATTCGTAGACATTGTACATGCTTGCCACCTGCTTTTTAGGATTTCCCGTGTTCGTACACTTCCGCAGACGTGTACAGAAAGCGCGCATCGATAGTATCATGAAGGGCCAGTAGACTTGTAGGATAGCTCTGTACGTGTCTCGGTCACGTCTGAACCTCGCCGACGTACATTGGCACTAATTCTCCTGTGTAGCTAATTTTATGTGGATTGCTGCTCTACTGTTCTCCTCCCGGTGCGTAGTGTTTGAAGTATATATGTCCTACATCGCGGCCACTCGTGCATATGTACTCGCCAGATGCAGTATCTTTCTGCACACATTGCCGGCTGAGATCCCGAAGTCGCGCTTGCAGAAGGGCATGTTCGTTGGTTTAGTGAGGCGGAGCCGTTATGAACTCTTGCTTCTATACGTACCGAGACGTCACACGGTCGTTTCATGCTGATGGGATAGCTCCTGTCCCTTGGACGTGTTGCAGCATCATCCGGTCGTTTGCCGTTATCTGGCCTGCATGCTAGATGTCGCATATGGGCGTGCTCTCTTACACTGTCCCATCAGTTTTACGTCCGCCGACGCGCACACGGTGGCTTCAGATTTGGATCGGATTGTCGTTGCTGTGCACACTCACTGAGGCCAGCGCCCTGTTTCAGGCATAGTGCGGGGAACGGGACATATCCAAACGTATACGCGCAGCGATACTTAACCTTACTTAACCCGCTGGTGCCCGCCTCATGCCTCCTGCAGGCCTCCTGTCCCACACTAGTGACTACATTTTGCTGCACTGAAAGGCGTCGAAATGGCGCCTGAGCCCAGCCTGCCCGGCCGCGTCTGGGACGTCACCATTCGCGTCGATCGCGTGATACTTGTTCGAGCACGCATTAATGCGCCAACGCTCTAGCTTCCGATCTGCGCGCTGCACTATAAAACGGCGAACACATACTAGTGCGGCGACGGTGCCTTCTTCTGCCCTACGTGACTCTCTCCTCCCCACACTATGTCTGCTCAGCGATTCTACAAGTGAGTGCCCGTCAGCGCTTGGACGAAAGTGTGGAGCGCTTATGTTCTTGCTGCAGAGAGCCCGAGTTCGAGACCCTCCAGCTTCACGCAGGCCAGGAGCCGGATTCGGAAACGCGCGCGCGCGCGCCACCAATCTACGCCACATCTAGCTACGTCTTCGAGAACTCTCAGGTAAGTGTCGCGTACTGCAGTGTCTTCGATCGTGCTTCTTACCGCTACCCGGGCCCCTGCAGGAAGGCGCAGATCTATTCGGATTGAGGTGCGTGCCTTCCCGCTTCGTTTGTGTGGTCTAGAACGTGAGTCACTTATGCTGTGAACCTTGCAGAAAATTCGGATACCTGTATTCCCGGATAGGCAACCCCACTCAAGTGAGCCAAAAGTCTGTCCATGCCCCACGTGCATCCTTCTTACCATCACTGTGCAGGATGTCTTTGAGAAACGTATCGCCGCGCTGGAGGGAGGTGCAGCAGCACTCGCGACGTCCAGCGGACATGCCGCTCAGTTCATTACCATCGCCACGATTGCAGGCACTGGTGACAACATCGTATCCAGCTCGTTCTTGTACGGTGGAGTGAGTCGCGGAACATGCTCTCGGCTTGGTTTTGCGTGTTGACATGCTTACTCTTTCCAGAGCTACAACCAGTTCAAGGGCACGTTTCTGCATCACTTCTTGTCGCGCGAACCTTGGCTTACCGAGCGTCTGCAGTCTTCCTGAAGAAATTCGGCATCGGCGCGAAGTTCGTCACTAGCACTGACCCAGAAGACTTTGCGAAGGCCATCGATGAACACACGAAGGCGCTCTACGTCGAGAGCATTGGCAACCCCAAGTACATCGTTGCCGATCTGCCCCGACTCTCGAAGATTGCACACGATCATGGCATCCCGCTCATCGTCGACAATACCTTCGGCATGGGAGGTATGAAATCTCTACCTCGTACCTCGTTGCATTGCTGAGTCAGTCTTTTTCAGGCTACCTTGTCCGCCCTATCGAACACGGCGCAGATATTGTTGGTGAGTGTCGATCCGACATTGTGCACGGATGCGTTTCCTCACATTCCTGTAGTACACAGCGCTACAAAATGGATCTCCGGTCACGGAACGACGATTGCGGGTGCTATCGTCGACTCCGGTGCGTCTAAATCTTCGATTTCTCTCATTGACACTCACCTGCCATCACAGGCAAGTTCGACTGGACAAATGGCAAGTTCCCCAGCTTCACTGAGCCGTCGGAGGGATACCACGGGATGAAGTTCAGCGAAGCCTTCGGGAACATCGCGTTCATACTCAAAGCGCGCGTGGAAGTACTGCGCGACCTCGGCGCGACGATAAGCCCCTTCGCTGCGTTCCTGCTGCTCCAGGGCCTCGAGACGCTGTCGTTGCGCGCGGAGCGCCACTCACAGAATGCCCTCGCGCTCGCGCGCTGGCTCGAGGGGCACCCCAAGGTTTCTTGGGTGAGCTACACTGGCCTGCAGAGTCATCCCTCGCACGCACTCGCGAAGACGCTCCTTCGTGAGGGCCAGTTTGGCGGCGTGCTGAGCTTCGGCGTGAAGGGCGACGCGAAGGTCGGCAGCGAGGTCGTCGACAATTTGAAGCTCGCGAGCAACCTCGCTAACGTTGGTGAGTATTGAAGCTCGAAGTTGCGCGCGTGTTCGCTTTGTGCTGACGAACGGACGTAGGCGACGCGAAAACTCTCGTGATCCACCCGGCAAGCACCACTCACCAGCAGCTAGACGAGCGCGAGCAGGCCGAGGCTGGTGTGACTCCAGATCTCATCCGGGTATGCCGTCCACGCAAACCAATTGTCGTATAGATCTAACCCACCGTGTCTGTCAGGTTTCCGTCGGCATTGAGAACATCAACGACATTATCGCCGACTTTGAGGAGGCCCTGAAGGTTGTTCCCTGATACCATTCCCTTATACCAAACGCGATTCGAGGCTCCGAAAGCCTGAGAAGCCCCAGCGGATGTATGATCGGCTGTACAATATAGAAACATGGGGTCTTCATGGTCAGAAGGACGTGATACAATTATATGGTGCAAATACCCCCTTGACTCTGTGTATTTCTGGTACGATGTCGAACGACAATATGTACAGCGGTGTTGGCTAGTCACTCTGACCACTAAAACAAAACTCTGATGTGTAACCTCTCACGGACCACCCAAACCTAGTGATTTGCACCTGAGATGTCTGAACAAGATCTTCAAGACGTGCAGGCAATTGAGAGCACGGTACATGTGATATTCAAGAAGGAAACAGGGTACATACGTACCCCTGTCCCCATCAAAATGATCGAGACCGTACCGTGACTGCGCCGCGCGGCTTCGCGCTTTCACTGCAACTTTCGTCAAGGTGGTCATCCACCATCCCACAAACTCTGTTCTCGGAATTCTGCACGCCGTTACAGAGTCTAACTTCGACAATGTCGACTATAGAAACCGAGGAGGATGATCTCTCAATCAAAGGCGATGTGGCAGCACTAATTCGGTCAAACATTCCATTACACGATCTGCTGGAAGAGTTGGTGGCCCTCCGTAGTCATGTTCCGCGCCTCGAACAACGCATTTCACGTCACAAAGAGAACATATATCAATTAAATGTGCGTATTTTCCCAGTTTTGATATACCTTGCCTGCCGCACGCGGTTGACAAATCCTCGCAGACTCGCATCGGACGTGTCGTCGACGCTGATCGAGGGCCGCCTCAACTCCGGAATATTTTCGTGGTCTTGGTGCTCGAAACACTGTTCCCTCTTCCTGGATTCCTCGTACCGGCTCCCCGGCGCTGGGGCGCGCATCATCCATGGGCTCAAGCACTTCGCACGAAGAAGGCACTCTGCGGAGTGTGCTTGTCGTGGCATCCGGTCGCGCTGTCCTATCTATACAGGGACATTGTCATCTTCCATGTCGGTCAACTGGTCGCACTGGTGCGTACAATCCAGTCAGCGCCCAACCGCTTCGCCCCCCTCATCAAGACCCTCACTTTGGGCTGCGATGTCCCACAAGGCTTCGAGGCCGTGACCTGCGACGCGCTGTCCTTTCTGATGAGGACGTGCATGTCTCTCAGGGCAGTTTCATTTCTGGATGGCCGTCCGGTCCGCCAGTTGGAACGACTGCGAGCGGTGTGGACGGCCATGCCGGATCATATCACTTCCCTAGAGGTAGGGGTCTACCCCACATTATACGAGCCACGGGATCCTCCTCCATCGTTGACACTACCTCCTTGGAACGTCTCTAATGTCGTCAATTTATCGATAAATACGAAGTATTTTCATCTCGACGGAACCTTCACGGCCCTCACGACAAGCTTCTCGCCCTCTTCGCCTCCCTCTGTCGTTTTACCTCGCTTGCGGATGCTCTGCATCACTGGCGAGATCCCGGAAGTTATTCAAGCGTGGAGTACGCCGTCCCTCGAGTGCGTGAAGCTGCGGGATTTTCCCAAGGATACCCCGGGACAAGCCACAGTGGAGTTTTTCAGTAGGAACGGCGGTACAGTCAAACGTCTTCTACTCACGAGCTCCTTCATATACGACATCAGGACGATTGGGAGCGAAATACTGCGCAAATGCCCCATCGTACACCATCTAGTTCTTCAGGGTCGCGGTGACAGCTGCTCCTCCGCCCAGCTTGTACCAGACAAGACAAGGCGTGAAACGATCGATTTCGACATTGAATGCAGCTCAAAACACCGGAAGGAAGGCTGGAGGAAATGTCGTCACATACAGACATCTCTTCTCGACATGATTCCGGACCTGCCTTTTCTGCTGCCGCCCGAAGAGGCCATTCCGACAACCCGCATCCATAATATTTTCGGCCTAGTCATCGTGCAAAGGGACACCTACCTTAGACAGCGAGACGACGAGTATTCTGAACGGATCGAGCACAGTACCTACGGACTCCCACGCGACGAATGGAGGTTGCGGCCGTCATCTCCAGAAAGCGTTGGCTCTATGGAAACCCCACCGGAGTCGTGGCCGGTATCGATGGATGAGGAGTCCTCGTGGTCCGACGATTACGAGGCCGCTTCACAGTGGTCTTTGCACTCGGAGGGCGATCAGGATGTCATCATGAATGGCCTGCTGGCCGAGACAGACGGCGCTGCACAAGAAGTTGGGAGCGAGGAGGCTCTCGCAATATTTACGTCAACTATGCAGGAGGACGAGGTCATGCAGAACGACGAAAGCATGATGTCTGAGTAGTGTGTGATGATGGTGTCCCGATGTGTATCTCCGGTACGACGTCGGAAATCATGCTTGTAGAGTAGTGTGTGCGCCTACAGACACTGTCGATTTTATTTTTGTTTGCAAGAGGTGGAAGCTTGATAGCAAAGCGTGCGCGTGAACGTGAACGTTTTCGAGGGGTGCAACTCAGGCACGACGGGCGCTACCAGGCTCAGACTTTGACCACGACCAAATTTCTTTTTCATCTACAAACAACTCCTCACGGACCGGCCAAATCCCTAGGATTTTCTCGTCTGAACAAGACCTTGAAGTTGTGCAGGCAGACAAAAACGAAGGCATCACGTCAATGCAGTCCAAGCTATCGATCTCCCCGAACGAAATGGCGACACTACGCGCTGAAGTGACACGCCTGGAGGCATGTGTTGCACAAAGAGACGATGATATATCTAAGCTGGAGGTAAGTTCCATTTTAATTCATCATCCGTTGATTATGTACGCGAGGTTTTAACTGCAAAAGGGACGTATTGTAGACTTAGAAAAGGAACTGGGCTCCTGGCGGAGACTCGCAATCCGCACAAACCCTTGCGGTCCTCCCGCTCACCTTCGTCCCGTCACAATGGAGCTAGTCTTTGAAGCGATGTTTCCACCTGCAGGCTTCCTGGCACCCTCTCTCTTTCGGTCTCCCCACTCGCCGTGGGCGACGGCGCTACGGACTCGCAAGGCGATATGCCACACGTGCACAGACTGGTATGCCTCTGCGCTGCCTTACCTGTATGAGGACGTCCTCATACTACGTGTCGGTCAACTGCCCGCGCTAGCAAGAACTCTGCGGTCTGCGCCCGAACGCTTCGCGCCTCTCGTTAAGACTCTCACGATTGCGTGCGACGTGTTGCCGTCCTTCCAAGCTGTGGCATGTGAGGCACTGTCATATATCTTGAAGACATGCTCCCGCCTCAAGGGTGTTTCGTTCCTGGACCCACTTCCCATCCAACTACTCGACCGGCTCCGCTCAATATGCCACGACTTGCCCGCTTCTGTCGCCACGCTGGAAGTACGAGCGGTGAACAAATGGTACGGGGACGAAGAAAACTCTATACCTGTCCCTTTCATGTCATTGCCGCTCCAGAACGTTCTGAAGAGCCTTGTCACCTTGTCACTGAACACAACTCATTTCGGCCTTGGCGAGGCATCCCCTACGTCGACTGACACCACACTCACAACCGTCACCCTAGCTCTGTTGGAGACACTTTGCATATGCGGAGATATTCCGAAAGATATGCAGAGTTGGTGTACCCCTCGCTTGCGGCACGTGAAGCTGGACAACTTCGAATCAGCGTCCAATTTCGCCCCCACCACGTTGGAGTTTTTCCGCAAAAACGGCGGCACAGTCACCCGCCTCATCCTGGATGGCCAACTAGGAGCTAATAACTCCCGTGGTACATTCCGCGTCCACCCAGGTGTACCCAAGATCGACAAACTTTTCCCCGTTCTGCGACATCTTGTTGTCGGCATCTACTATGATTACGACAGTTATCATTTCACTCCACTTGTCACCCATGATGAGGCATCAAGCGTGATTTTCCTTGACGTCTTCGTTGGGCTGCGAGATTATTGGAGGTACAAATACCGCGAACCCATCACGGGTTGGAAGAAGGTCCGTCTGTTCGACCGCAGTATCGCGAACGTGATACCAGACCTACCCGTCCTCCTGCCTCCGGAGCATACCGTCGCATCGCTTCAGTTCCACGACATCTTCGGGATAGTGCTTGCGCAGACAGATAGCACAGTGGTGGCGCGCCCGGCACGTGACGACTTCTCCATGGAGGAGTACCTGCGTGCGTTAGACCAAGTTCGCGTCCATCCACCACGATCTTGCCAATCTGACTCCCGCGGCACAAGTGTTTCCTCTACCAGCACGGACTCCGGGCCCCCCATATCGGTGAAATCGTGGCATACCGACGTTTCTGACAACTGGTATTCAGGCTCGGAGGCGGAGTCAGAGTGGTCCGAGGACTACGAGACAGGTTCACAGTGGGCGCTTGACGAAGACGATGAAGAAAGAGTGCGAAACAAGTGGCAGGACGTGGACGATCCTGTCGAACAAGTTGACGTCGAAGAAGCCTTGAACATATTCAGTCTAACTGTGCGGGAGCGCGAGGAGGAAGATTAGAAAGATGTTTTCGCCCGTGACCGATCAGGTCTTACTCGGAGCTCAACGAGGTCATAGCTCTGACATCGTGTCTGTAGGACAGGTTGGAATACGATGCACGTAGATATACAATAGCGAAGCTGACCTTTCCCATCAAACTGATCATTGATGCATGCACAAGGGTGCAGGAGCGAACGTGGCGCTCAATCGCTTCTTGACACTCTACTACCACTGCGATCTCACATATTGTATCTTCAGACATCAACCTGTGCCCCGCGTGCTAGTGAGTGAGCCTAGTAGTCTCTAATGGCAACGTCCGGTGCTGGAACTGGAAAGGATGATATCTCCATCGACAGCGACACGGTTCGAGCAGCACAACCGAATATCCCGGTGCATGCCCTTCTGGAAGAGCTGGTAGCTCTCCGTAGTCGAGTATCTGATCTCGAGCGATGTGTCGCACGTCGCAAAGTCAACATATATCAACTGGAAGTACGTGTCCATTTCGTCTGTGCTTGACCGCGATCCGCTATAGTCGATTGACAACTTCAAGCAGGCTCGCATCGGACGTGTCGACCCTGATCACGGCCCTCCTCATCTCCGAAACGTTTTCGTGGACCTGGTGCTCGAGACCCTGTTCCCTCCTCCCGCCTTCCTCATACCGTGCCGGCGCTGGGGCACGCAGCACCCGTGGTCTCGAGCGCTGCGCACGAAGAAAGCTCTCTGCGGGGTATGCATGTCGTGGTACCATGTGGCGTTAGCCCACTTGTACAGAGACATTGTCATATTCCACGTCGGGCAGCTGCAAGCCTTGGTGCGCACAATTCAGTCAGCGCCAGGCCGCTTCGCACCCCTCATCAAGACCCTCTTCTTGGACTGCGATGTCCCACTGGGCTTCGAGGCGGTGACCCGCGACGCGTTGTCCTTCATCATGCAGACATGCACGTCTTTGAGTGCAGTTTCATTCCAGGACGGACGTCCGACTCGGCAGTTGGAGAGACTGCTTGCGGTGTGGACATCCATGCCGGTTCACATCACCTCTCTAGCGGCGGAAGTCTATCCCGCGTCATGCGACCCACGGCATCCGCATCCATCGTTGATGCTACCTGCTTGGAGCTCCTTTTCAGGCATCATCAACTTGACTGTGAACACGCGATATTTTGATCTCGCCGAAATTGCATCTACCCCCGCCAGCTCCCCGCCCTCTCAGTCACCCTCGATTATTCTACCTTGCTTGCGGGTGCTCTGCGTCTCTGGAGCGATCCCAGAATACATGCAGACATGGCGCACTCCGGTACTCGAGTGTGTGAAATTGCGGGACCCTCCCGGAGGTGCGCCATCGCAGGCTGCAGTAGGATTCTTTCGTAAGAATGGCGGCACCGTCAAACGTCTTCAACTCGATGGGTTACCAGGCGATAATATAGGCTCCGGGCGGGATATACTTGACAATTGCCCCGTCGTGCGCCATCTTGTCTTGCGTGGTTATGCATGGTCTCCCGGCTGGCTCGTAGAAGACACGACGAGGTGTATGAATATTTACCTTGATCAATGTCCTTCAGTACGCCATAGAGCTCGCTGGAAGAAACGCCGCCACATAGATCCTTGCCTTCTCGATCTCATTCCGGACCTACCCTTTCTGCTACCTCCCGAGGAGACCATCCTATCGACGCGTGTTCACAACATCTTCGGGTTGCTCATCGCGCAAAGGGACAACTATCTGATACGACGACACGACGAGTTTCCTAGCGACACGGAGCTCATCTTCCGCATACCACACGATGAACAGAGAGCCCGACCTCCTTCTCCAGATGCTGGTCCTTCCGTTGCATCAACGGCAGAGTCATGGCCAGTATCGTCGGATGAAGAGTCGTCGTGGTCCGACGATTACGAGGCCGCTTCACAGTGGTCTTTGGACGAGGACGATCAGGTTGTCATGAGGGATGGGTTGCTCGCCGAGATCGACGGCACTACACAGGAAGTTGACAGCGAGGAGGCACTCACAGCGTTTGGGGCAACTTTGAGGGGGGACGAGGAAGCGCAGGACGATGAAAATATGTCTGAGTAGTATGCTATTGAACATATGTAGGCTGTATCCCGCTTCAATCTGAGGAGAACATGGCTTATCTCTCCATGTGGCGATCTAGTGTACAATGTGAGGAGATGCATGCTTAATCACTCTCCGCCACCGAGGCATGAACCTTCTCTATTGGGGTCTTCTCCATAATCTCTGTGTCGTCCACGTTCATCACGTCCACTCCAGACTGCTCAGCTAGAAAAGGCCAAATGCATCAGCATAAACTGCCTGGACTGCAGCTCGTGAAGTTCACTTACATGTAATTTGCCGCATAGGTCCGGTGAACCACTGTCGCGCGCTGATGATCCAGAAACCAACCGAGTACGTGATGATGATCCCCACTGCGACGATGGTGTAATTGAGTGTCTGGGAGTTGACGGGATTCGCGGTCGGCAAGATGAAGGCAATGGAGATGAACATGATCCAAGTGACCGCAATGACAGCAACCGGATACGAGAAGGCTCCGAGATGGAACGGACCTCGCACGAAGCGCTTACGGTAGACAACACGTAGTGCGATCGGAACGCCTGAAGGGAAGTATCAGCGAGGGCTGCAAAATTGAACGTATAAACACAAGGAAACGAACCGTAGGAGATATACAGCCCGATGGTGGCGATGGACGTAGCGGCAGAGAATGCCACCGCGCTTCCTAAGCTAGGCAAGCCAAGGCAGAAACTTAACGTGCACGCTAGCCAAACTGTTCTGTGGTTAGATGTATGCTCAAATCCGGCTACTTCGGTGAATCAGACTGACCTGTCCGTACAGGCGACTTGCGCTTCACGTCCACCTTGTGAAAGAAACGGTGCCCTGGAATGCCTCCGTCGCGCGCGAACGCGTACATCATGCGGCTGTTGGACGTCACGGAGAACGTCCCGCAGAAAAACATTGCACCGATGACGATGACCTGTCATCGATTCCGTTAACCTGAGACAAAGAACACAAATAGGAAGGCTTGGACCCACCATGAGTACGATTGCACCTTTCTCTCCAACAGTGTCCAGAAAGATCTGCGCGACGGGCTGGCCGGTGGCACTACCGATCGTCCCATCGAGGTCCTGGATAGAGAAGAGCAACCCCAAAATAAGGAACCATCCAAGCACGGCGGACACGCCGATGGCCATGACAATCCCAACCGGCCCCGCCATCGCGGCATTGTGTGTCTCCTCAGTCATCTGAGAACGAGTTCAACGAGAACCGTCGTACAGCAGATCGAGATACATACGTGTGCGCTCGCGTCAAAACCTGCGACACAACGTTAGAGTTTCCCGAGGACGCTGAGATTGTATGAATGTACCTGTAAGCGTGTACTGGGCCATGAGGATGCCAATCTGTCGAGATAGAGCTCGTGGTCAGCCAATACCTTGAGAATTGGTTGCAAGGATGCGCACGTACCACAACGACATACGCAGGACTCGCCCGTTCGGCCCATCCGCCTGTATTGTCGATGAATTTCTGGAACACAAACCTACCCGTCTGATGTGTTGGCGCCTTGGCCAAGATCGCTATGACGAGCGCAGTTGTCCCACAAGCGTGCCACCACACTGAGACGTTATTGAGATACCGCAGGAGGTGCACGCCAAACGTGTTTATGAGGCCTGTGGATATGAACGCGGAGTCAATGACTGAACCAAGTACAGCGGACAGGATGTCGTATCAAGTGCACCTTGCGCAACGAGCACGGCGGCGTAGATGCCGATCGTGGTTTTTGGTTGTGGCTCAAAGTCCGTCCCAAACGTGGCAAGAGTTGATATGAAGTTTGCGCATGCAAAGCTAGTCTGCCATTAGCCACCAGACAGGGAACCACGAGAGATCTTACGCACCTGATACCCGTGGTGACCGCGACCTGACCGAGTAGATTGAACCAGCCGGTTATCCACGACGCGAGTGGTGCGTTTTCGGGTTTTGACAGCATCGCTGCCCAGAAGTACGGGCCTCCGGATGTAGGATGTGCACTGCAGACCTCTGCGCAACATGGTTCAGCACGTGCACATTCGGCCTGATAAGAACATGGAAAACGAACCTGCCATGGCGAGCCCAACCATCATCGTAAAGAATGCTATGGGACTCAGACATCAGCACAATACACATTGTCTGCACGGCGGTAAGGCGCGCACCGACGACAACAAACCCCCATACCATCACGGCAGGACCACCTGTATTCTGCAAATGCGATTACGGTCAATTGAACGTACAAAAAGGAAGAGACACACCAGTCCGTACAGGAAAAGCGACGGAATACCGGTGATGACGCTAATAATGGAGAACGAGACTCCGAAGTTCTACAGACGCTTCAGTTGATAGCTCAGGATCGTCGAACTGTTGAACACGAACCTGTAGTAGCCCCAGATCACGTCTGCGACGCCAAAAGGTGAGCCATTATCGCGAGCAGTGAAAAGCTGGTGACATACTTGAGCTCCTGCTTGTAGCCCATCCGCGCGAGCTCCGCCTCGTCGGCATCTCCATTCCCGCCATTGGTGCTCACAGTCCCCACTTCCATCTTATGCGCGAGGTCGCTCATCGTGCCCGGTCAAGCGTCGTGTGTAGGCCTGGGGCTTTGTCCGATGTAGTGGGGGTGAAGTTTGCGGCCGTGTGGGACGAGGCTGCCTATATCAACATTATGGAGTGACTGCGCAAGCGTCTGGTGGAACTTTGTCGCCTTCCCTATCAGCGCGTCGTTATCGTTCAATTTCCGGGGAGGGTTGAGCAGTTGACGGGAACGCGAGAGTCGGGAGATAAGAACCCCGCTTCCCAGACGCTCCCCCATGACCGCTTTGGACTCAGGCTTTCTTCATCGAGTTGAAGACGCTGTGATGGCACCCCACCTCAAGCACTGGTGTGCGGCTCGCGGTGGACCGTAGAGGTTGTGTGACGAGAAAGTCGTTGGCGAAAGATAGAGACAGTGTGCGGCCACGAGGAAAGGTGAACTAGCGAAAGATCAGCCATCAAATTGAGCATGGACACTGATACGCTTTGACGCGTGAAGTGACGCGCGTCGCGCGGAGAGCACTACGCGAAGTGCGACTCAGAATATAGGCTTGGGTTGCGAGACTGGCCCAGAAGTCGTTAGAAGGCCAAGTCACTGCAGGTCGCGGCCTGTGTTATGCAGACAGTAGTACCGGTCTTGAGGGGTTGAAGGACAGCAGGCGACATCTAAGGGCTGGATCGGCCGACACGAGTAATGAGTAGCTAGATACATATAAGTAGAAAAACGCGACGTAGATACCTGAAAGACATCTTAGAGGCGGCCATACGGACACGGAATGCGTTGTGACTGCAGCGAGCGCGGTCCTGCACCCTGCCAAGTGGCAGGTGAGCGATTTCAAAGACTAAAGTGCTATTGCGCATCGTCATAAAGACGCGTTCAATATACAGAGACTGCCACATCAGACTCACTTCGTTTTGGCATATATTTCTGAGGGGAGATGCACGAGGTCGAACCGAGCAGAGAGATCTTCAAGCCGCCTTCCAGTCGTTCACGGCGCGACCCTACTAGGGGTCACAAGTGCCGCACGCGTGGGGCAACGCGTTTGCGACAAGTACGGCTATAAATATTGCAGCTGTAGGTCCACTAGGGAATCCGTGCTGTCGTGGATGGTCCACAACAATGTCGAAGAGGTGAAAGAAAGAGAGTCGAAAAATCGGGCCTCTGGCGCGTCAGGCGCTTATCTGAACCTTCTTGAAGCCGGGGTCGCGACTCGCGGCGTAAATTTCAGTCTCAGGACGTGTTGACGATATGGAAGGGAAAGAGCCGGGGTGGCCACGGCCACATCTCTATAGTTCTATATCCCTGAGCATATCATTTCGCGTTTACGCTCATGATTGGATGCATTCTCGAGGGCTCACAGACGTTGGCGCTATGTCTCAGGGGAAGAGAATGTGTGGAAGATTGCATTAGATCACAACTGTACACTAGTGTATGGTATCATGAAGGTCGTGAATGTGGCGTGATTGATAATTATATGGAAGACCGGATCGACTCGGACCAAGCGCGTCGAGGGGAAGTGATGGGGGCGGTCTAAAATGCTGTCGACCCGTATCCGCGCCGTCCGTAGTTAAAACGGTGCGTTCCTGTACGCCGTGTACGCCCTCTAAAGCAATTACAGCATAGAATGTCGAGAATCACATCGATGATCGTGACGATGATCTGCAGCGAGCACACTGTCAGCCTACGGCGATACCACGAAAAGTACGTTGACGTACCGTGACTATCACCGAGACGATTGTCATGATGACATCCGCGATTGCAGAGATCACGGCGTTGATGCCGTTCCCGATAGCTGAGACGACAGAGCCCTTAAACCAGTCACAGTGTCAGTATTTTGCTCAATTAGCATGTGCGTGGTAAACAAGGAAGATCACCATGGTGGTATACGATGCGCAAGTGGTATGCGGGGTGCAGAGGGTGGTGTTTTGATATCTGCACCCTTGCGGATCTCGCATGGGCCTTATATACCACACGCCGCGGGGTAACGCCTGGTACGCTGGAGACGTCATGCGCGAACCTGCAGGCTCCCCACATGATGTCAGGCATCAAAGCTCTGTAGGCAGACCGTTGTCGAGGCCATATGAGAAGGTTCGAGGGTGAGGCGTGTTTTTGGAGCACGTTTGGAGCGTGCAATGTTGCATTTTGGGGGTGATCACCGCGGTCAAGCGAAGGCAGTGCGTTTAAGGTTTGCCTCGGACGAGGTACTGTCCGTTGTAGTCCATAGCTACAGACCCGATAGCCATGTTAGCATGTCTTGCGTACTAAAGTACACTGCATAGACACGGGTACGGACCGCTATATCTGCATCTCTCGATACCTGTTGCCGGGGTGCATCTGGCATTAGATCGATGCCCGATCCACGTGAGTCGCTTGACATTCACTCACCGACTGGGTGCAAAGCACATGCACGAGCATGTATCATTCATGACCAGAGAACAGCTAGTGACCTCGCATGTGGCTATGTAGAAGGCCGCACGTTCTCAGTCAAAAGCCGCGAAGAGGACGCGTGAAGAAATGATAGACGCCTGCGCAAAACGGGTCAACATCATCTCAAGCTCAAAATTGCTGTTGTCGAAAACTTCTCACCTCTTCGACGAGCTCCCCTCTATTTCCAAGCGTAGAAGGACCTCGCACATTGCTGTTGCCCACTGTGCACGCGCCATGTATCACACTGTGCCATCAATGGTCCATTCGGATGCAAACTTCGCGTGCAGCCCGAAGTATTCCTCGCCGAACTTCGAAGAGGAGGGCATTTGGAGTCCTGTTCGATGGCTACTTCGTCGGGCTTGACGTGCATTCGTGCTCTAGGTCAGCCCTAGGTTCGGCTGGTCGCGAGACAAGCGCGTCGTCCAGCGTGGAAGGCTGACTTGACGGTGTATTTCATTCTCTATCGGCGAGTAGGATGCGTTATCCGTAAGGAACGTGTTTAGACCTGATTGTCGGTGAGTATCGCTTCCTTGTGATTGCAATCGCAGGCAATATGTACTCACTGTCAGGCACGAAAACAGTCCCCGACTATCCACAGCGACCTCTGAGATCGTCAACTTCGACGTGCGTGTCTTCGGCACTGGAACGCGTTCTTGCTATTCTCGATGCTGATGGTTCGACAGCAGGTTTCTGTTGCAGTCTTCGTCTGTGAGATGTACGCCTTGGTGGTCGTCGAAGATAAGAACACGGTGATCAAGTGAACCGGACACCGCCGTCTAGCTGTTCACCGGCGTCAAGATACGCGCCCGCAAGCGAAGCTGCACCATGCTGGTGGGCGACTCTTCCAACGCTCGACGTTCGTGCTCACTAGGACATTCCTCCATCCTTCTCCCGGTGTTTGATATCAAGGAAGCGCGTATTGCAATACTCGAGTCATAATTGCTTCGCCCACTTCGATTTCTGGTGGGTAAAGCGATCTCCATATCGCTGTAAAGCCATCCTGACATCCACGACCGATAGCGCGGGGACGAGCTTGACACTCAGGTCATGTGTGGGCGGTGGACATTGGCAGTATAAATACAGCCTCCGAATCGTCTAGTCGTTCTCACACTCGCTGATTGACGGTACCTTTCACCTCCACACTCGCA
This sequence comes from Ceriporiopsis andreanae CBS 279.92, assembly GCA_001969225.1. NCBI lineage: Eukaryota > Fungi > Basidiomycota > Agaricomycetes > Polyporales > Meruliaceae > Ceriporiopsis > Ceriporiopsis andreanae. The sequence goes on along the minus strand of ALYI01003577.1, from coordinate 17,358 downwards.
CGTACCCCTGTCCACCGCTATCTGCTGCCCATCATGGCTCCCTCCCTGTCGACCGAAGGCGTCCCCGGTACCGCGACTGGCGTCGCGAAAACGCCGGCTAGCCTTCCTGGCTATAAGCATCCGCTCGATCCGCTCACCCCAGAGGAGGTAATAATTCTCCCAGGTGGCGTGCGACCTGATGCTTACGTGCGCGTACTCAGATCGTCGCCATCTCGCTTGCTGTGCGCAAGTACGCTGTTGAGAAAACCGATGTGAAGGCGGTCCGCTTCATTACCTCTTCGCTCGTCCCGCCTCCGAAGAAGGCCGTGCTCGCGTACCTCGGGATTCCACTCGAGACGGGTGCTGCCCCTGAACCTGCCCCGACAATCATCAGGAAATCGGAAGTTGACGTGAGTGCATTTCTCGGTGTCTTACCCGCTTAGGCCCTGATCTGCGTGTGCTAGTTTGTGGACGCTGTCACTGGGTATGTGCAGATATGTGCAATCATGACCCTCGAACTTACCCCACGGACGCAGTACCGCGTATAATGTTGTCCTTGCCCTGAATGGCGGTGATTGGACGGTTGAGACGATCGACAAGCTTCCAACTGGGGTTCAACCCCAAATATCTGTCGAGGAACTGCTTCTGTGTGAAGACATCATCCGTGCAGATGAGCGCGTTCGGAAGCTGGCCAAGGACGTAGGCGAGTGCTTCGGCCTTTATCGCGACATTATATCAGACCTGACATCATAGTCATATACAGGTATCGAGCCACACCAATTGTGTGCCGATGGATGGGCTATCGGTGGGTACTTGTGCTTGTTTGGCCCAACATCGTCCCCGCGGACTTCCTGATTTCTGATATTCCCGGTAAACTAACGCACATGTTGGCTTGTAGGCTATGATGACCGGTTCCCGTTGAATCAGCGCATCCAGCAAGCATTGCTATTCGCGAGGTTTTCGCCGCATGATAACCTCTATGCTCATCCTATGGTGAGACGCACGTCGATCTCGATCTGATGCCGCACACTGACGGTGTGCGATGCAGGACTTCATCCCCGTGGTCGATTCAGTCAGCAAGAAAGTTGTGCACATCGACTTTCCGGGAAAGCACTCGAAGGCCGCGAGCGGCGCAGGCACGTACAGTGCCACCGGCGCCGACGTTACGCTCTCGAGCACGCAGACCTATCCACCGGCGCTAGCTGACGACGCGTTGGCTGCCGCGAACCGCGAGCGCATCCCTCCGCCACTCGAGAGCAACGACTTCCTCCCGGAACTCATCGCGGAGAAGGCGCAGAAGGACGGGAAGACGTTCAAGCTCCGCGACGACGTGAAGCCGCTGCACGTCACGCAGCCCGAGGGTGTCAGCTTCAAGATGAACGGCCATGAGCTCGAGTGGCAGAAGTGGAAGATGCATATCTGTACGTATCGACCGATCGAGCGACTACGATTGTGATTGCGATTGAAAGACACTGATCGAGTGGCGTTTCGTTCGCAGCATTCCACCACCGCGAAGGTCTCGCGCTGTCAACAATCACCTACAACGATGACGGTGTCATACGTCCGATCATCTATCGCCTCTCGTTGGCCGAGATGGTCGTGCCGTACGCGGCACCAGAGCATCCTCACCCGCGCAAGTTCGCTTTCGATTCGTGAGTCTTCATCTCGCTCGTAAGCAGGATATCGCGCGCTGATAGTCAAACACACAGTGGCGAGTACGGCATGGGAACGATGGCGAACGAGCTGACTCTTGGCTGCGACTGCCTTGGCCAAATCCATTACTTGGTGTGTACTGGGTTTGCTTGTGTTAGGTCGAGACACGTCTCATCATTCACAATGTCCCAGCCCGGCGCCTTTGTCAAGCACGACGGTACAGCTTTCGTGATCAAGAACGTTATCTGCATTCATGAGGAGGATGCCGGTCTTCTGTGGAAACATACGGACTTCCGTGTTGGTGGTCGTTCGCACGCCGTGCGTGCTCGTAAGCTTATCGTGCAGATGATCTGTACCCTCGCTAACTACGGTAGGTCTTGTTGCTTAGCAGATGCTAAGAAAGCGAGCTAACGACTTGAACAGAGTACATCTTCAACTACGCCTTCTTCCAGGACGGTAACATCGAGCTTGAGGTCCGCCTCACGGGCATCCTTCAGGTCTACGCCGAGGACCCGCAGACACCTGCTTCAAGCCCGTTCGCTGTGACCCTCGCACCGGGCGTCAGTGCTCAGTACCACCAGCATCTGTTCTCCATCCGTATCGACCCCATGGTTGACGGCTTGTCAAATACCGTCACAGAGACGGACGTCATGCCTCTACCCAACGCGCCCACAGGCTCCCCGCTGAACCACGCAGGCAACGCCTTCATCACCCGTACGACGCCGATCACCGTCCAGAGCCAAGGTGCGCGCGACTACGACCTCCAGCTCGACCGCCGCTGGGCGATCACGAACCCGCACAAGAAGCACCCGTACTCGGGCAAGAACGTCGGGTACACGATCATGAACAAGGGCACAGTCACACCTCTGCTCGCCCGCGACGACTCGTGGGTCGCCAAGCGATCCGGCTTTGCGCAGAAGGCACTGTGGGTCGTGCGCGATAAAGAGGGCCCGAAGGGTCCGCGTGTGTGGCCGAGTGGTAAGTATGTGCCGCAGACACGGGATACCCCTACGGAGGGCATCGTCAACTGGGCCAAAGGTGACGATAGTCTCAACGGCGAGGATATCTTGGTATACCTCACCATGGGTAAGGCACTATTTCGCCACATGCCTTCGTGACATCGCTGAGAAAGCACCCTCCAGGTCTCACCCACATTCCTAGACCGGAAGACTGGCCTGTGTAAGTGCTCTAACTTTTTTTTGTGCAATCCAGAACTCACGGCCTTTGTTTCCAGCATGCCTCAGGAGCACCTGAACGTGTTGTTACGCCCTCTGCATTTCTTCACGCAGAGTCCGTGCATGGACGTTCCTGGCGCGAACGACAAGTGCAGCGTCCCCGCCTTCTCCACTGGCGAGTCAAATCCTAACGCGGGACAGGCATGTTGTTCAAATTCAAATTAAGCTGCGTACAAGTATTCTGGGACTTTGTATCTCGTAGAAAACCGGGAAAGAACCTGTACTTTGGATAAAGGGTGCTTGAATGTATTATAGACCTGCATAGAACATCGCGCTCGCGAAGATGGAGGCGAATTGCATCGGATGCTAGCTTGGCACGAACATGTCAATAGCGCATGGTCACCCATGTGGCGTGGGCTCGCACAACTAAACTCGGGACCACATGTCGGTCAGTGCACACTGCACATGATGCAGGAACTAGGAACTTCTGTGCGTGGATCAGATCATGCGCTGTCTTAAGACGGAGAGGGGTTCGCACTCACCACCGAAACAGCGCCGAGCGCAGCCAGTGAAGAAGATGCGTGCCAAGATATAGGAAAGAACAACGCATGATATTTACAGAAAGCCGCGTGTGCAGGACGTAACTGTACCAGACCACAGGACTGCCCACAATAGATACTTCCTACTGTTGCTGGGAGCGTTACGCCTCACAAAGTCCGCTGACCCTCGCCCTGACCGTAAAATTCGTCGTCAATACAGTAGACTTCGCGTCATTAAACCCAACGTGTGGTCCTCATGCCCGAGCATCCTCCGATTTGGTACGACAGAACTCTGTCTGACCTAGACATCGAACCCGAGAAGCTCGATCTTGATCACAATGACAAGATTCTGTCCGTCGTACATCAGCGTGGAATTTACTGCGTGCTCTCGAAAAGGTCCTCCCAGGGCTGCGCCACTTATTATAGGACTTGGCAAAGTGTGCAGGTGTTTCTTACGCGGGGCCGGGAAAGACGCAGTTCCATCGATGTAGGCACGATGGTCGGTGGAGCCCAAGTGAAACCCGGCTCTGTGAACCTTGAGATATGAGATAAGGTGGAGAGATGAGAACACGAGATTTACAACCTACCCGTCGCAGAAGCAATGCGTCCAGGGGTGCTTCACAAACAATATCGTTGTCTGTGTCCTCAGAAGCTGAGCGCGTCGCCCCGTGACGGCTGAGCAGGGCTATCAATTTGCCACACAGAATTCTTGGTCTCCTGCGGGACGCCGCTCGAGTCTGATGCCTCGTCCTGCGAGGCGGCCGCGCGAATAGTCGGTTTCGTACCGAGAGTCGCGCAGAGAACCTTGTATCGCGAACGAATCTGACGGAAGAGTTTGGGGATATCGAGTTCGGAAGGTTCGGAAGCGGACGGGTTCACGAGTGGAAATTGTGCGATGAGATCCAGAAGGTGCTTGATGTTGTTCTGAGCGCGACTAGTGGCGGAAATGGGTTGTAAGTCATCGTCGATGACGGAGTGGATGATACGCCGTACTCGTCTCTTTTTCCTTGACTGTCCAGGATACTTCTCCACATGATAGCAAAACCTTCGTAGAAACCGAGTTCTTCCCACATTTCGAACCCTTTCTCGCGACCTAGCGCTCTGCCTTCAATGAGGCCGTGAATGCGTCCGTGCGCAAACCCATCTTGATAACCAGTGTCATAAAATCTATTTCCTTGTCAGATTAGTTCAGCGAGAAGTAATGATCGCATACGTCTGCTCGACATTGACAAGATCTTCCAAATCAAAGTCCATTGCGTTCACCGTCTTGTGGTTGTTTTCAAAGTTTGGCATTTGGATTCGAAACTTTATGTTCGCGGAGCTTGTCGGAGATTTAAAAGACATGTGGCCCAAGCGCGTCGAATTTAATTAGTATTTGGCCTTGTTTTTCGAGACTGATGCGTCGGAGTCGTCGACGACCGTGCATCCCATACAACTTCCGCTCATTCACCTCCTCTGGTTTCTTCTGAACGCTGTCTAGGCGAATATGGCGACCGCAAGCATGGCGAACTCGCCAATAACACAGGTGTCGCAAACGCCGGTGCAGACGAATCTGCAACCACAACTTCTCACCCGACTCCTGTTGGACCTGCGGGGTAAACGTTTCTCGGTCGACCGAGAGACCATCATGAACCTTCCAGAGTCGGTACTACTCTGCCTGTTTCCAAACGGTCTCGTTCTTAGCCGGCAGAGTGCAGCGTTGTCGGATGGGGGCGACAATGACGACTACGAAGAGCTATACGGTGTAGACGTGCGTGCTGCCGTCCCTCTCCCTGATCCTCGCATTTACCTCTGCCTCTAGTTTGATCCAGAGTGCTTTTCTTATGTGCTCGCGTTCTTCCGACGCGCGTCCGAAGCCTTCTACGGAACGCCCAACTCCCCCGGACTCTTCGCCGCCCAGCAACACTTAGTTGAGGGTGGTGGTTCGCCGACGTCCGAGTACGGTGCAGCTTCGCAGAACCCCCTCCTGTCGAAGCAAGCTATCATCGTCCTGCGCGAGGAGCTTGAATACTTCTCCATCCCGCCCAAAGATGGACAGGCGGTCACGAACGGCAACGGGATCGCGAACGACGCGCTGCTGGAACTGAAGCGCAAGTGCGGGAACTATCTACTCAGCAAGCGCAATATCTTCACCGCGCTTCAACGAAACGTAAACAAAGAGAACAATATCGCCGAGCAACATCTCATCGACATGCTGTGCATGAGGTCAGTGCTCATCTCGAGCTAGACTCGGTTTCGTCGTGATCATCTAACTGGTGGCGTACCTGGCACAGCGGTTTCGACCGCGACGACGAATGGGGCTATCGCGCCCTGGAGCCCTCGCGATGCTGCATCTCTTCGATCGCACTCGTGCTCCTCAAGACGGGGATTGTGCACCAAACGAATGCCAAGGGCGAGAAGCAGGTCACCGTCGACTACTCGCAGATGGCCACCGCACAGAAGTTGCTGCTCTTTTGGCGAAAACCTGCTGTGAGTGTGTTGCCTATCAGCTCGGGCCCGCAACTTATTTCCACTTTCAGCGGAAGTGTTGGTGGGATGGCATCGAGGTCAACTTAGCGGATTTCGAGGCAGGGGCTCCCGAGTCGGACGCACCGGTGAAGCTTTGGGCACGACGCGTCTGGACGCTTGAGCTCAGTTTGGTGCGTTTTTCCACCTTACCTCGTTGACTGCTCGTCGTCTTCGCTCCTTGTATAAGTCTCAGACTAGCTGACACCACACGCTCAGGTATAGAACCGCTTGTACTGGATGGATCCCGCCTGCACCAATACCGACATCTACTGTTATCCAACCTTCATGTATACTGGTTTATACCCTTCTGAGTGTTCTACTTCCATCTATTTTCTAGGCACAGATACCCCCATAATATATCGGATATTCCGAATGGCGAACATCATGTGGGCCTGGGCGAATCGAAAAGGCACACTCGAACCTCCCGAACGATCCAGCAAGGGACACCCAGTCTGACCCAATTCCACAGACGTGGGTTCGCGACTTAGGAGCGCAGGAAGGTTCAAGGCACCCGGACTCGGACGGGTTTACGAACGGCGCTCTAGCTCTTGACTATGTATTGGGTGAACGCATATCACTGAAAGATAAAAACCCCTGCTTGGCAGAGAGGTACAGTCCAGACTCCAATGTTGATACCGGACATTGGTTAAGTGTTTCCTGGTCGAGCGTCGAGACGCAGCGCCGCCCGACCACACGCTCCTCCAGAATTTTGTCCTGCGATCAAGACACACATATCGACCTTTCGTCGCTCCCGGTCTCACGGTCTCAAAGTTGAAACAGATTCCCCTCTACCAGGGTCCCAAACTGCGCCAAAGCATTATGCAGCATGGCTAAATACCGTGGTCATACGCATTGGAGGTACGTAATGATAAATCAAGACCGATCGACATATCTGCGGCTCGTATAATGTTTATTATACTTAGAATGTTACCAACCCGCTGATGCATGCGCGAAGCTGACTGGATGGCTCTATCTCTCCAGTCTCAAATACGTGTTTCGCGGACGTTTTACTGCACCTCGGGCAGGTGCGTACAACTCTTTTTCGTCATCGAGTACTAGTAACGGTGTCGGTCTTCTAGCTTCTCCTATCAAGTGAAGCCGTCATGCGTCATGTCTGCTGCTCGACGATTAATGGACGCTTACATAGCGGGCCAAATGGCTAACACGAAGCATCGCTTTCGTCGTTTTGTCGGGCACTCTCGCTGAACACCTAGACCCTTCTCCGACTGAAGTAATCATTCTATCCAGCGGTGAAGACCCCGACGAAGTCCGACCTATCCTTGCCACGTCTTGACTCAGCTGATGGCCTCCGGGTGGCCTCGCGCGGGTCGCTCAAGGCTGACACAGGTCAGAGCCGAACTAATCCAGATTCAGTGAGTCGTATGTTGGACGTCTCAGGTGTGAAAGCTAATCCCCACACGTAGAGTGTATCAGTAGTTGCACGTCTCGCTTACAGTAGAGCAAAACGCCATCTGCACGAGCGTGTGCAGAAAATCATTGCTGCAGGAAGATCTTGACAGACGTTGAGTTCCGCCGTGCCTCCCCGGTTCTCGCCACGCCTGGCAGGCACGACGATGTGTGGGAACGAGTGGCGAAAATCACGGATAGAAGGAGGATTGCGGTGGCCCGCATCTGCGTGTCGCAGTCATGTATCAAAGATGTGCCGTCTTTGGGAGGAGCATTAGGACCTGGTAGACCTTTACCCTCGTGCCGAACATTGCGCGACAGGGTGAAACAGCATGCAGAGAAGCGGTTTGGTCAGCAGCCGTCGGATGCAATGGAATGTGGCTTTTTGTGGTCGCTGCTCCTGGTGGATTTGACGCTGTCTTGGATGAGGAGAAACGAGAGGATAGTCGGACGAACATCTCGAAGGGTTGAACGCGTGTTCTCTCGAGTGCGATATAATTTAGCCGAGCCAGGTTCCGTCCGATCGAGGACGGCACATGCCATCAAGCTTTAGCCGTTTAGTGGGAGGAGGTCCAGCTTGCGAAGTGATATTTGTTCATCTCACAGGCTGCGAGGTTTGCGCGAGGTGCTTCGGGAGAGCCCACGCGCTAAGATTCTGAAGAGCCGTTGAGTACGATTAGTAGAAAGTCCGACAGGCTGGACCTATATTGCCATACAACTGAGTTATCTCTCTCTTCCCATCCATACCCACCAAGCTTTGTTCTAACGTACCACTTTCACCATATACCCGGTAACTCACGGTTTTCACTTCACGCCTAGACTGTCAGATACGATTTTCATGTCCAGCCCCGAGGTTACATTCGAATAATGTCCTCAGGCCTTCCCCTCCCTTTCACTTTGCTCGATTCTCCCCATGATGCCTCGTTTGTTCTCGTTCTTATTGAAGCCTCCAGGGACATTTTGAATTACTGGGACGATGTCAGAGCACACTATCTTCCTATCCTTCTCGACGCCGTACAGGCAGGTAACAGGAACCGACCAGTGCGTCGATCTCTTCGTTACTGGGTCGCGCTGGCAATCTAAGATCTGTTCTCTCCTTCTTTTTCCTTAGGTGCGCGTGTGCTGGCAACTGACTTCGGATCCTCCGGGGCAGGGGTATGGCGATACGGACGGGCCAATACCCAATTTCCAGTTTGATCCCAATGCCAACTTCCCCATTACATCGTCTGCCATCCTGCGGAGCCTTGAGGTGAGTGCCAGGACTCGTATTCTCTTCTACACTATCATCATGCTCAACTCATATCGTCCACCAGAGTATCAAAAGCGTTCCCAGAGAGCAAAAATGGACCCGCCATTTAATCATAATTGGCGTATCTACACCGTTCCCAGCAGAGAGTCAAGGTAGCCGACATAATCCCGTGCTCGCAGAGACTTGCCAAAATGTGGCTAGCATTTTGGCTCAGGTATGAGGCTATTCGAGGCCATGTGAAATGTCTAACATCGTCTCAAATCTGCAGGAAGGCATACGAACGCATATGATCCTCAGCGCCGGTTCCCAAGTACAGAGCTTGCGCGATATCCATGACTATCAGGTAAGCGAGGCGAAGCCCTTCGGATTGCCTCGGTGTTGACACCTGATTGGAATAGCTGAGCTACACAAATACCAATGAGGTCATGCCCTGGTTCCATGTCGACCGGACCAAATTTTCCGTACATTTGTCTCCTGCCCGTTACCTTCACGTTAATAGGACTGGTACGTGATTTCTTACCCCTTGCCTGACCGCTCCTCACCTCGCATCTAGTCGAGGTTCCTTTAAACGAGACAGGCGATCACAGATATCCCATCGCACCTACCACTGCGGTGTCGCCAAGCATACCAATACCTCCCAGCCCTCACGAGTCTTCGAGCCTAACACACTCCCTCTCCCCGTCTCCTCCAAGCCGACGGACTAAGGCGAAGACGAAGGATTCTACAACACCCCCTTCACCCGCGACGACCGAACGCCCTGGCGCAGTTGTGAACTGGCTGCGAAATCAACACGGCCTGGGAAAAAAAAGGACTCCGAGTTCTGCGAAAGCCCCAAAGCGCTCCTCTGTGAGCGACCTCTCGCGTCCGAGCACATCGCGGCCAATCCTTCCGAAGCTCACCGTTCCGCAGGAGACAGCAAAACAGGTACCGGAGGCGGAATTTCAACGAGCGATGTCGACTGGATCCTCCGGTCATCACCCGGGATCAATTGGTTCGACCGAGTCTCCGCTTATGGACGAGTACATGGGTGATCCTGGGCAGAACGGTGAGGGTAGTCGGTGGCCCTACTTGGCTGTTGTGCCGATGACGGTCGCGCACGAGGGGCCTGGGTTCGGGGAGAGCGCGAGCACCGCACTTCGTACCCTGGAGGCCATTGCGCCTAGGCCTCCCACAGCTGGAATGCGCCTTCCGGGTGAAGCAACGTCGTATGGGAACAACGCTGCCGCCATGTATGAAGATGCCATGGTGCAAGCGCAGCAGCAGTATAGCAGTTACAGGAATACCTCTCCGCATCGCCCGGCCATGCATTCGTATCATTCGACGCCCAGTGGATACTCCATGATGTCCGGTACTCCGCCTTTCCAGCCGGCACCCCCCAGCACGCGGTCGAGCTACGATCACAGCCCTCCACAGCTGCCTCGTGGCTCTCCCATACAAACGGACTCCTATACCCTGAATTCCAGTCCCACCCAACTGAGTCCCGTCTCGCATGCACCGTCTCAACTCAACTATCCGCTGGAGCCCTTTACGTACCCCCAGCAGAGTATACCCGGAGAGCCGTACAACACGTCTCCTGCTGCCAGTCAGGGGGGCACGCCGCTGCCGTCACCTTCGGCAGCGGTGGGCCGTGTGGACGAGGGCGAGGACCAGCCCTTCGTGGTAACGCCAGAGTACGAGGCGTTAGCGAATGCCAACTTCGCGGAAGCAGTGCGATCGGGCGCCATGCAGGCATCGATGACACCGGCCACGCTCTCGCCGAGCCTCGCGAATGCGTACGCGACGCAAAACGGATACTTCCCGAATGGCCAAGTCGCCCCGCCGGACCGTCCGATGGGCCCCGAGCCTGCGATCCAGCAGCATGCGATGCTGCCGCCGCAAACTTATGGATACCCCGTTGGGCGGGATGGCATGCCGGCACACGAAATATATGAGCAGGCGCAGGGTCCAAACGCGGCGGTACCTGCGCAGACGCAGTACTATCCCCCCTTGGGGCCTCCACCCGGCCACGTCGAGTGGTACGGGCCCCTCAACTAACCGCATCTACCGCGATGTGCCGTCTATCTTTTCAATTCCGTCTCTTTCATTCTGGGCTAGCTGCTGCGCCGCACATCGCCATGCTATCGTCGCTGTACATATGCTGCATTCTTGGGATACCATTCAACATGCCTCGGGTTTCTCTCGTGATCTTTATACCTGCGGTTCTATTTCGGGTTGGGGATACCAGTGACGAGATAACAAGACACTAGTCGTTGCCTCCATGGCCATGTAAGCAATAGTTATAAAGGGTAGCACAGTGGAAGGTATTATACGCTTGTGAACTGTCATCGATGCATCTCGGACCTCGACTCGACAAACCGCTCCGAACGCCCTCGACAAAATGCTTCAAAGTTTGACGACGTCTGTTAGGCTCGCCTGAAAATACAAATTGCGGACCTGCTTCCTGAAATTGTGGATTTACTTACGGCAACGAGGGCGGCAGGCAAAGTGCGAGAGAAGTGTGTCCTACAATTAATCACAGGTCAACTAGCGGGCATAGGTCGATGTTACGCGACGAGGAGACTTGGCGTAGATAGTGTTTTAGCTCGACCGGTCTCCGTGTGCGGATCCGATAATGAAGCGTATGTGTCAACCGATGTCAGCTGGATGTAAGCGCGACCTTCGCTAGTTATCATCACATAGCTACCACAAAACGCAGACGCACGATCATCATATGCAGAAATAAACACCGGGGGTGCCTTGTGGTGATACAGCTACAACTGACATACAGGCGAGTAGGTAACAGTGCACGATCTGTTGCAGAGAGGTTGAGCGGAAGACGGAAAAATGACATATAAACTGACACGACTGAGTCTTGACCGATCCCACATGAAACTAATCTGAGCTAAGGCTTGGCCGACCCTGTAGTTCCGGACGGCCTTCTGGACAACACGACAACGGCTATGCTTCGGAGGAGCGATCACATCCATCCATCGCGATCCGTGTGTGGATAGATCAGCGTCGGCGGGTGGCTGGCTCGAGTGTGACTGTCCGAACGACGCCTGTCTGAGTCCACGGTCCCTGGTCGCGATGCCGGAGGCAATGTCTTGCGCATGCGATGTGGCTTTCCGGTGTAGTGCGCTCAGACGGCGGCTTCCAGCGGCGTGCCTCCACATCTCTCCCACGGCGCTGCCGCGTCCACCACATGACCCCCTCACTTGTGCAGAACACATGAATGCCAGCTCCATGGATCGATTCGTGCGTGGGTGTATGCAGACGTACGCTTGAGAGGCTGCGAATGGCGAGGAGCCTCAAGTGGCGGATGCAGCGACCACATCGACGATTCTGGTGTAAGAGGAGTCCAGGACCAAACCCGGGGCTGCGTAGTCGTGACTATATTCGGAGGCGCAAGATGTCCGTGGAGTAGAGGTTATGCGCACGGACGTGCTAGTGCGCAGAGGTGACAAGGTTGACCGCGCGACGATTTGGATAGGCTAATTCAAGCAGAGATTGACAACTGCTCAAACGCATCCTCAAATGCGTCGCTCTCGCTACCGGAGTCGGAAGCTTCCTCGCTTGAAGAGGTCCCAGAAGACGACTCTTCCTGCTCATCTTCCTCGTCTGAGTCAGGGTCGTCCTCGAAATCGAGCTACCAGATGCGGGACAAATTAGGCGGCCGGATCACTCAGAATATGCTCATAAAGACATACTGGATCGTACACAACTCTGATAATTAGGCTGCAACTCGGGCACGTCGCAGTATCCTCGTAGTTCTTCAGTTGTTTGCGAGAGATCTCGAAGCGGTCGCCGCAGGGACACGGATAGTGATAAACCCTCTTCTCCTCGTCCCAAGCCATATCTTCGATTTCGATCTCGTCGTAATACGCCCCCATGATAAAAAGATGAAAGAGTTCAGCGGTAGGCGAGCACAAAGTGATAGAGATGACGGTCCAAGATCAAAGGGGCGCATCAAAAAGTTTGCTCAGAGACAGGCGCCTACTGTACCCCGGAACGGACCGCGGGCCCGTCTGAGCAGAGGCGCCGCCAAGTTTCCAACTTGGCTGACGACCACCCGCTCCGCGACCTCTCATCTGTTGTAATCTTTGCTCATGCAGGCCGGTGTGTGCATGCGTGTACCTCGTATCTTTCGTGAAATACGACGCTACGCCTCTGTCGCGTCCACATCAACCGCTTATGACGGTACGTTTCGCGTAGCGTATGTCTCTTCTGACCTGCTAAATGTACTACAGTCTGCGTCATTGGAGGCGGGCACGCAGGATGTGAAGCAGCTGCTGGTGCTGCTCGCACCGGCGCACGCACTGTCTTGTTGACGCAAAAACTGGACACGATCGGCGAGCTCTCCTGTAACCCCTCTATCGGCGGAGTGGGTAAGGGCACACTAGTACGCGAAGTGGACGCGTTGGATGGGCTGTGTGGACGGATAACAGGCGAGTTTAAATTGGGTGTTTTCAGTGTTCTTTTAACAACAATTGCCCTGGAAGATAAAGCGGGCATACAGTTCCATATGCTGAACATGTCGAGGGGTGCAGCTGTTTGGGTACGTACTCTCTCAACACATACAACAATATGCAGCATCCAATAGTTGATATAGGGACCGAGAGCGCAAGTCGACAGGAAACTTTACAAACGGCACATGCAGGCTGCATTGCATGATTACCCTAATCTCGACATCCGCGCTGCAAGCGTGCATGACCTAGTATTTAACCATCCTTCCAGCGAGAACGCCTGGGGAACTGTCAGCGGTGTACGACTCGACTCCGGTGAAGTCGTCCGCTGCTCGCAAGTCGTGATCTGTACCGGGACCTTTCTCTCTGGCGAAATCCACATCGGTGAGAAGACGTTCCCCGCGGGGCGCATGAATGATTCGCCGTCTGTAGGCCTCTCGGGCTCGCTGCGTAGTGCTGGCTTCAAGCTCGGTCGGCTGCAGACTGGCACGCCTGCAAGACTCGATAAGTCAACGATCAATTTCGCCGATCCTAGATTCGAAGAACAACCAGGCGACACGGACCCCGTGCCTTTCAGCTTCATGAACAGCACTGTGGACAATGCTGTATGTCTTCGCATGAGCAGCTAACAGGACCCGTAGTAACGCACATGGACAGAACAACCAGGTCTCTTGCTACAAGACCCACACCAATGAGGCGACACATGCTGTCATCAGAGAGAATGTGCATCGCAGTGTCCATATCCAGGAGACGAAGAAAGGGCCAAGGTATTGCCCGTCTTTAGAAGCAAAGGTGCGACGTTTTCCGCAGAAGACGGCGCACATTGCTTGGCTGGAGCCTGAAGGCTACGACTCCGGTTGGCCAATATCCGTACACAACGCAAATGCGATACTTATTGATAATTCACTATATAGACTTGATTTATCCCAACGGCTTATCTTGTAGCCTTCCGGAAGATGTACAAGAGAAAATGTACCGCACCGTCGCCGGTCTTGAGAATGTGAAGGTGGTCCGTCCCGCATATGGCGTTGAATACGATCACGTTGATGCGAGGGAGCTAGGCCGTACGTATGCTTGTATGCTGATGCAGTCTCCCGCTGACAGCATATTTTCAGCGACATTAGAGACAAAACGCATAAAGGTAGCACTCCGTTCAGCGGTTTCTTCTCACGATATTGGTCTCTGATTGCCAATCCTCTACAGGGTTTATTTCTTGCCGGTCAAATTAACGGTCAGTTGTCTCTTGTTGAACGGTTTCGATGGCTAACGGAGTTTCAGGTACAACGGGTTATGAAGAAGCTGCTGCACAGGGCATCGTTGCAGGTATCAACGCCGGCCTTGCCGCGCAGAACCGCCCACAACTGATACTTACGCGCGCTGACGGATATGTCGGTGTCATGATCGACGATCTCATTGTAAAGGGGGCCGAGGAGCCATGTACGCCCCGCCATCTTATCCCGGCGAGCGCACGGTTTACGATTTTCTTTGTGACGCAGACCGCATGTTCACATCACGCTCAGAATATCGCATGAGCATCCGGAGCGACAACGCTGATCTGAGGTTGACGGAGAAAGGTACCGTTTTTTGATGGCTAACCTTTGTCGTGCTCATCCTGCCAACAGGCCGCAACGTCGGGGCGGTCTCAGAAGAACGATGGGCTCGATTTGTGAGCACGCGGAACGAGCTCGATCGGGTCACAGACATGATGAAGAACTACAAACTCAGTCCGCATGTCAGTAGAGCTCTCTGTCCACCGCTGTCTTCGCGCCCTGATCAATTGTGTTTAGGCCTGGAAGGCTCATGGCATAGACCTGAAGCGGGACGGTGCGTTTTCGAGGCATGTTTCCATACTTTCTTTGTGGGTGTCTGCCCAGCTGACTGTCCATGACCAGCGCGTTCGAGCTCTTCCGCGTACCCTCTATCACCATGTCACGCCTGAAGCCCATTCTGCCCGGGCTGCAGGACGTCGATCCGCGCATACTCACGCGCGTCGAGATCGATGCGGTGTACGATCCACACCTGCGGCGGCAGGCGCAGGACCTGCGTGTGTTCATGGAAGATGAGTGTCTCACCCTCGATCCTGCCCTCGACTACGGTGTCATCTGGGGCCTGAGTTTGGAGGTGAAGGAGCGGCTGGCTCGAGTACGACCAACGAGTATAGTGAGCTCCTTATCTATCATCGGATATCGGTGTGTTGTGTCATTCTAATTTGCGATCTCACTCCACAGGGTGCGGCGAAAAGGATGGAAGGAATGACGCCGACATCGGTGGTCGCACTCCTCCGATTCGCGAAGAAAAACCACGGCCAAGCATTGCAGGATGCTCAGCTCAACTCGTTGGATCCACTATCGGTGTAATTAAACCTTGGTCACCCCTTCAACTCATCCTCGATAAATCCGCTAGGAAGCGTGATATATCACCAGATGGAAAGGTCTTGTCCGAACTTCTCCCGCCTGGGTACCATTGTCAACGGAGATCATATGCTCAACTGACGACAGGATGAAAGAAAGGGATCGATATCATGATACAGTCGCGTTGAGGTGACTATACCCTTAAGCAATTTTTGGGGTACATACATATTTGTCAAGACAACGAGGTCCGCTTCAGTGCGGCCTGCATGTCATAGTATCTCTGACGCGCACGCAATGCTGAAGACGTTGAAACCCGTTGGTGGCCCATCCGAAAGTTGCCATAGCATTGTTTGCCTCAACTTTGCCTTTTGTTCGGCCGCAGTACAGCGGACGGGCTCACGTGAGTAATACTTATAGACGTAGCGGTACGCTCACACCTTTTTTCGGTTCCATCAGTCTTATGTCTATGCCCACCATGCAGCTGGTCTGCTTTTTCCTCCTTATCGCTGTACTATGCCTCTCTCAGAACTCCACCGCCGCTCCGACAATCAGGGCCGACTCTGTGCGTGCATTCCGGGCCTATGCTGCCAATCTCTGATGTTTTCTTAATATTATGCAGGGTCCTTGGCCCATGTCTGGCGCTTTTTTGAGCGTGGAGGTGTGTTGTGCGAGCTCTGTATCAATGACAATGCTGACTCTTGCGAAGGGTGTAAAGGCAGTGCTGACAGTGTTCGATGTCGGTGACTAGATGCTGTTCGATTCAGATCGTTCCTCATGCTCTCATCTAGCCGCCAATCCTTATAGCTTGCACAGACAATAACTGGCAAGGTACCTGTATGGGCTTTCCGTTCAAGCATGGAGAATGCCAACAATTCCCGTCACAATTCACCAAAAGCATCTCCAGCATTGGTGGGTACATACACCACAACTGTCGAGCATGGACGTCAGTTCTCTTACACTGGACAGTATAATTATTCGACATGCACTTACCATGTTTATTCGCAGTAACTCCAATTGTGGAGGTAGCTCTTTACTCGATGTCACCTTTCCAGGCGTCTCGGCGGTAGGCCTAGGAGACAACGATGCGTTTGCCAGCTTTGACTGTATTGGTCCCCCTGGTTCACCGTAGCTTCAGGACGATTAGTTATCTTACAACTCGAAATCGGATGTTCTACATAGTAATTGTGACCTTGGATGGCTCTGTCGCGATATTATAATTTCGATATCAATTGCAGGATTTCGCTCACTAATTGGATCGCCGGAATTCTGGTGGCGGCCACGCGACGGCGCTCATGTGCTGCGACCTCCGAGTCGGCTTTCGTCTCGTCGTCCATCGTGTCGCCTTGCTCGTTCGACGCTCGGCGAGCCACTCCATCAGATACATTATCATCTCCATCTAGCCTATTTTCCTCGAGTCTTGTCCCGGGATTGCTACTAGTCGCTCTGCAGTTTGATCGGACAAACTTTAGTCGCCTTGCATTTTGGTAGACTTTCAAGGAATTTTTAAATTTTGCGGACTACTATTCTAGTCGACCAGCGACCAGCCTCTCCACACACGCAACAAGCTCGATGCTGTCAGATATGACGACGAAACGAACATTCCTAAGACTCGAAACTTCCTATGGCTGACTCGACTTCCGCTCACTGTTTGGCTGCACACTAGTAGACAGAGGCTCAGGTCTGTGAGCTAGGCGTTGCGAGCATCGCTAATCCCGACACGAATCACTCGCTGTCCCGTGGAATTTTTGTTCTAACAGAGGCTCGATACGTGCGCAGCCAACCGTCAACTCGGCTCGAAGAAAAGATCATCGCAGAGTCTTCCCACCAGGTGAGTCACGAGGGTGTCCATCATGAACAAGTCGACGACCTGAGCATTCCAGGATTAGAACCTTCCGCTCATTGTTCCCACGCATGATAGAGACGCGTCGGATTGACGCGCCTCTCACGGCTGCCCGGTGTAAGAAGTGTATTCTTACACACCACGTAGCCATCAACCGCAGCTAATGCTTTCGCCACACACAATTCACTCAAACGCAAACACAGTGCGAGCTGAGC
>ALYI01003576.1:0-37591 GCA_001969225.1 Ceriporiopsis andreanae CBS 279.92 | reverse complement strand
AGAAGGAGCGAGATGTAAGCCCTCCCAACAACTCGATACGCACGGTGGGTAGGAGCCTGGCGCAAATGGCTGGGTAGCATTGATGAAGACGGGATTGAGTTGTGATGAGATTTGCGATAGCAGCTGCACAGTTGTATCGGCACTGCTTGGCTGGAGTGTCGAGTACGATTGGACCACGAAGGCAGTCAGAACCGCAGAGAATAGGCCGGCCTTCGAGATCGATCAATACCCGAGCTTGGAGCATATCTAGCGACGTACGAAGACGAGAAGCGTGTCGATGTCTCGATCGAGGTCCTTGATCATCCCTTCGTCATGCCTCCTGACGTATCTCTCCACCGCTGCCCATCCTTTCAACTTTGGCAGTATTTCAGCTGTCTGCGCGGAGAGAAAGTTAATCAGCATCGAAGATAAACGACGGGTGGCTGCTTCATACCTTGGGGCCTTGATCCGAGCTCGACTGGGAATGTTGACTTTCTTCCATGTCCCTTGTCATCTTTCTCTGTGGCAGTCTTGTATAGGCTTGTAATAAGCATGAAGGCTACAACTACTCACGATCGGTTCATTCTGTACAGTCTGTGGTGTTGAGTGTCCGTGTTCAGCCTGCGTGTCCGTCTATATGTACAAAGTAATTACCTCTGAGCATCATACTTTGGATACAGAGGGACACTTACATCATCAACCTCCATACTGTGTTCGTCAGGGTAAGGAACTGAACGACGTAAAATGAGAGATGCTGTACGCCTGAATGACGGTCGCACAGCTCCTTGGTAGCTGTGCTGGGCAAGCTTCTAGCGCCCGGTCATAGTGCGGGTTGGCGAATTGTTCGAATGCTGCGTCGAAGACGGTTATGCTTAAGAACAAGTAGATGGAGCATGCAGGTATGGTATTCAGTAAAGGCCTATTTTGGTGCCCTACAACAGATGGCTCGCCATCCAAGTATGCTGCAGATGGTATGTTGGATCGCTGGAACTTCAGACGATCTGCAGCGGGTGTCGATCCGCGTTGCTGATCGTGATATGCAGCGACTGTAGCAAGCGCTGCACATCGGCATCCGCCTCATTCCGCACTTCGGTGTCTAACTCAGTAAGGAGCTTGTTGCGCAATGTGGGAAGGTACCCGCGCTCAGTGTTCGTGTGCCCGCCTGTCAAGTAATAAGACCACAATCAGCGATGAAACATATATAATGACTATGATAGAAGGACACTTGCAGAGTACGACGTAGTGCCCGCTGGCGACTGCAGCAAGCACCTCGTGGTGCGACATCTCGCCGGTGAAGTATACGTCCGCGGGGTGCCCGAGAAGCATCGAGCCGCCTGAGCCAGCGCACATTGCGACACTCTTTACAACGGCTTCGGGCCCACGTCCAGGTGGGTATGCCACTTGTACTACAGTCACGGTCAAAAACAGGCATACGTGGCGCATACCCAGTGCAATCCGGCTCACCATGTTCGAGTCGCAGATGCGCCTTAATTGCCGCAATGATTTCGCTCATCGTCCTTGGCGTCGTCAACGTAGCTACTCGGCCCGAACCACCAAGTCCTTCCTCGATCTCTTCACCGATATACGAGATGTTGCGCCTGAACTCGTCGTCTTGCACATCCTTGTAGAACGCTTTGGCGAGCCACGTGTTGATGCCAGTCGACACACTATCTAGTGCGGTATGTGGGCTGTAGACTGATATTCCGGCGGCTGCGCAACGCAGGAGGCTCGCTTGCAGAGAGTTGGACAGCGTGAGGGCGGGAAGAGGCTTGAAGATTGTCGGGTGATAGCTAATGATGCAGCATGTATCGGACGCAATGGCTTCGTCTGCAACTGCGGTCGTAAGGCTGAAAAGCCGGAAAGGTTGAGCATGGGTGCAGGTGAGAAAGAGCCAGGGGTGACGCGATTTACTCGATCGTGAGCAGAATGCGAGACGCGTTCGCCCGTACAATTGGGGCCTCTGTGGATATGTTCAAGACATTTTGTCAGCATGTCGCACATTGAAACCTCGCATTCGGAATACGTAGATAGCGACGCACCTAGAAGCAGGCCAACCTAAGAGCAGCGAGCAAATTGTACATCAGCTTGCGGTCGAGAACACAGGCATGACCCGTTCAAAAATCTCACGTTATCCCACTTTTCTGCTAGTCTCAGAGGAGCAATGCGCTCCATGGCTCTGCATATCTGTTTCAATGCAGACATGGTCGTTTCGGTCGGTGCTCAGCGGGCAGGGTCGTCGTGGGTGTCGAACGAGTTACGAGAACTTCAGCGACGGGCGCCCCGCCCTCTTCCCAAGACGGGCATCACGTGGTATTGTGCACGTGCCCGAGCGTACCATGACGCCTTTGTCGCGTAGCGCCGAGGCTTACAGAGTCGCTGACGGGAAAGCTGTGGAGGGACGAGTGAAGAAGAGCCAGGAAAGAGAAGAGAAGTACTCGGAGTCGGATGCTGCCACGCCTATATAGATCCTTTGCCTCTTACCTCTCACCACCACCACCCAGCACAGTACGTCGTCTCTTAGCCACCTCTTGTCTTAGACAAACGGCGTCGCCAACACCCTCTTCCTCCAACCCGTCGCCCTACCAGCGCAAAGTCATGGCCGTTAAAGACACTGTCGAGGTGCGCGAGCAGAGATTTGAGAGAACATACGAAGGTGCTAACACGAATGCATCTGCAGGACGCTATCCAGGGCAACACGATCACGATCTTCTCAAAGACATGGTGCCCGTACTGCAAGCGCGCCAAGGCGTTGCTCACCACCAACTTTCCTGATGTCCAGACCCAGATCCTAGAGTGCGTCGCTCCTTTCGTTGAAGGCAGAATATATACTCACACTCGCGTCTATCATGTAGACTCGATGAGCTGGATGAGGGCGGAGACATCCAGAACTACCTCTACGAGAAGACGAACCAACGCTCTGTGCCCAACATCTTCATCAGTGCGTCTGCCCTCTACATCTTGTATAGCTTGACACGTTCTGACGTCGCCTTTGTCGTGCAACAGACCAGAAACACGTCGGTGGCTGTGATGCCGTTGTCGCGCTCGAGAAAAGCGGCAAGCTTCAGGCCCTGGTTGCGGCGTGAGTCTTGCCCTCACCGACGCCGACTACCCTCGCACGATTATCCTTATCGTTCTTATTGTCTGTGAACGTTAGACATACCTCACACCTGTAATCATACGCGGCACCGCCGCTAGATATCCCAAGCCAACCTGTTTTGTACTATTGCGTGCTGTAACGTCGCGCCGGCGTGTGTGAAAACGAGGGAACTATGCCCCATTATGCGATGCGAGAGTCATCCCCCACGGATCCCTCCCGCTCCGATGTCGCCTTGCTTGCCCGGGTCTTGTGTAAGCCACACTGCACCCGATCTGCCATTCTCCTGTACATACGACAAACGAGATACGCGCACCATATTATCGTCATCGCTCCCCTGGAACTGACGGAGCAATGCTCATTGTCCCGTCGTCGTTCATTACCACGTCCCCCATCCCTGCATCTTCTTCGGTGTCTTCCCCCTCTTCGTTAGACTTCCGCGCGACAAACTTATCGAGAAGCGTCGGAGGAGGTGGCAACTTCTTGTCCTTGTCCTTGTCGTCGTCCCCGGCTTTCTTCTGCAGTGCCTTTGGTTGCCGCCGTGCTTCCGCCTCGGGGTCGTACCATGGGATGATCTCTAACAATGTGCGGGAGCAATATGAGATACAGGCCAGGATGAGGAGCAGAGTGAGACGACGTACCTTCGAGGAACCAGAACTCGTCTGCCCGGCGTACAGCAAGAGCTGAAGTATGATACAATCAGAACCCTCACAATACCGAGATAGAGAGAATCACGCACCAGTATCCCGCCGCTGCACGGTCGTCCGTCCCTCCTTCCGTGCATACATTTCGCTGGCGAGGGCAAGTCGCGCGATGAACTCTTCCGTGGCGAGCGAGATGAGTAGGATAGCTTCCTTTGAGACCATGGGCAAGTCCTGCATCCGTCGGCACCACGTCAGCCTTTCCCCGAACTACAACATCATGTGTGGGTAAAAGGAAAGGAACCCACCCTGTCCGCCTTCAAGATCTTCTGCACTCGCGACACGGGCAAGAACGACTTTCCCGGTTCGTGCACGACCGGAGGTGCACGTTTAGGCTTTGTTTTTGCTTCGTCCGCCGATGCGTCGTCTTCTGGTGCAGCTGAACCTCGAGGACCCGCTGCATCTCCGTCCTTCTCTGCTATCTCTGTCTCTGTCTCTGCATCTGCATCCACGTCTACGCCGCCCTCTGCATCTTCTTCATCATGTAGCGCGGGTTCATTTGCTTGTGTCTCGTCTGTTGGCTCGGGTGTTTGCTCGGGTTCGGTTGCCTGTGACTCGTCGGGGTCGAACTGCGAGCCAAGAGGTGTTTCTTCTCTTGTTGACATACCCGTTATGCTCAGTGCGTGAAATTATGGATTTAGCGGAGGTAATTGAGGAAGGGGGTCGTGGTTGCGGAACAGGATCGTCTCAGTTTGAGACCAAATCAATTCACGCGTGACGTCACGCGTCTGAGCGTGACAATTCGTCGTCGCGATCGGCGCGCCGTTGCGCGACCACCGATCGAGCTCGCCCCAAATAACCACGAGGGGGGTGTCGGCGCCAGCGGCGCCCACCTAGCCGGTTCCCCCCCCCCGTCTCTGTCAATTCGCTCCTGATTTTTGTCGCGTACTTTTACATGTGTAGTAGACAGAGACAATGTTGTAAATTAATCATGTACAAGGCGCACATCAAAAACGACCCGCCCGTCCTGGCTGGGGTAGGTCAGAAGACTGAAGTATACCTCGTTCTCGGGACACACAAATTCGTGTCTGGTGTGGCCCCTTGTCGATCGAGCTCGCCCCAAATAACCAATATATCGTGCGCTCCACCTCGAATACAGAATTCTTCACGTTAGAACTCGAAAATAGTCTCTACTGCTCGGTACCGACGTTATTCGTATGGCTACTGATCATGTCGCCGAGTCCGAGTCGTGATAATGCAACATCCTCATCGATGCGACAAAGGGCCTTGAGTTGAAGGAGGTTCGCTGCCTGATTACTGCCAGTAATCAGTCCCGCTTCGATACCTTTCCCAAGATCGTCGAGCAAGAATTGCGCGATTAACGGGACGAACGGTTGGTCTAACCTGCCCCGAGCAAGAAGAGTCGAAATCCACGGGAGGTCCACCAAACATCCGCAATTCATCCAGCCCAGTTGAATGGACAGTCGCACGACATCCGACATAGCTCGCAGTAATTCTTTGGTCGCTTCAAGCTTCCTGCCGGTATTGTTGGCGTCGCCGACCAAAGGCAGTGACCTGTCACTCGCTCGGTTCTGCGATCCTATCGCAGAATCAGCGAACACAACGAAAGTGTGTCTGCGCTCTTTGCACGAAGTTGCGCATGGACAGAGCGATGCGGCAAAGGCCTCGCTGTAAGGTGTGCGGTCGTTTTGGAACTGACCTTCTGCAACTACTACGAAGCTGGTCAGCAGGCCAGTCGTGCGATGGAACAAACTACTAACAACTGAGTGCTTCCAGATTCCCATCCCGTACGCGCACCATGCCCGTCACCTTGAAAAGTACTTGCAGCACGGTGGTGGCAAGCCCAGGATGTTTCTCTTGAAGTCGATCGTTGTCGGCTAGGAGATGATAAAACTCCACCAGCCGACTGATATTAGCGCCGTCCGCCTCGTCGAAATATGCGAGGACGAAAGAATACATCCCGGGATACGCATCTCCGCACAACATGTGGAGGAGGGCGGCCAACTTGACGATATCCTCGGCTACCCTTTTCGCCCGAATCTCTGATCGAATCCAGGGGGATGTGAGGAGGTCTTTCAGAAGGACGTAGAACGTGCCGAAGAGGACACCTAGTAAGGGACTGACTGAGTCCCCACTAGCTCGAAGTTCAGGGCCTCTGAACCTGTACTGTCCGGCATACATTACGGGTCCGGAGTCCACTTCAGAAAACTGGAAACATGCCCATTGCGAAAGTTCGTTTGCGACAGGGTTGTGGGGAGAGGCTACGCCATGTGCAGCGTAGGTGATCTGCTGCAGAAGTATGGATGGCGTGGGAGCGTGTGCAGGTCTGTCGGGATGACCGCAAAGAGTAGATGCAGAGAGACAGGTCAAGAGGTTCGCCATGTTGACTCCAGTAGCCGACGCCACCACATAGGCGTAGGAGACCCATCGTTCACCGAGGTAGCCCAGAGAGAATGCATCCTGCATACAACGACCCACGTCAGCTCGCATGCGTTCTTGGGAAGCCGCCGAGACCCATGCGAGACCACGAGTGAGGGTTGCAGCTTCTGCACCGTCCCAGACAGCGAAAAGATGTTCGCCATCTATATCAGTGTCAGGCCCGACCTGAGTGTGCGAATTGCTGAGGTCGAGTTGGCGGTCTCTTGCACGCCAACTCTGGATGGGGCGATAGAGATTGAGTCGATATTTAGTGTTGGAGGATAGGAAGTGTTGGTAGAGGCGGTGAGATAGAATCCACCGGTTTGTCGACAGCCATAGCTGGGTAAACGCCCAGCCCAAGGGCGTGCGGTAGGGGCATTGCCGCTTGAAGGCGGGAAGAACCGTGACCACGAAAGCCAGTATCAATACCACAGAGACCGCCGTGGTAATCGCTGCGCCGACAGTGTGATTGATGGCCCACAGGAGGATCAAAACACCGACGAGGAACAGGATTAATGCCACTTCGAGTAGCGCAGGTATGGTCGCGACGATAGCCGGTACATTCCACTGCTCCCACGCCTCGGAGCGCAGCTGACGGACGAAGACGTTCTCCCGCGGAGCTCTAAGGACTGCATCCCATGAGAGGTACTGTCGGAACCACTGTTTCACGATGATGCTGAATAGAGCGGCCGCGAGGCTGAGGACGAGACTGAGGAACCAAAGGATGTTGATCCACACCGCCGATGTGGCGGCGGTGAATATTTGGAGCTGAATGGTGGACTGTGTGGACTGTGTGGAATTGACGAAATCCAAGGGAAGGGTAAAGCCACTGATCTGCGTGGATATCTGTGAGAGAAGCTGCACGGTGGTCACTGAGTTGTCTGGCTGGAGCATCAGGTACGACTGGACGACGAAAGCTGTGAGAACGGCAGAGAAGAGACCCGCCTGTAAAGGATAATTAAGAGCGCGGACGGTAATGATAAGATCTACGTACGAAGACAAGCAATGTGTCGACATCGCGGTCCAAGTTATTGATCATGTTCGTATCGTGTCTTCGCATATAGCCTTCCACGGCTTCCCAGCCCTTCCCCGAGGGAACGCCGGAGTCCACCTGGGCGTATGCTGAGGTCAATACTGGCAGAAAGCATGCTTGAAGGCTTCTTACATCAGTAGCAATACCATGAGATTCATTGCCTATCGGTTCTCCTGACTAGTGATGATGACACATGTCAGTTCATACGTCTACAGCGCACGCCTTGTATTGTACCTCTTCATGCGTGTCAGACCGGAATTCTCGAGGTGAGACGCTGTCACCGCATCTCGCGGAAAGCCTCTAAATTGACCTGAGTTGAGCTGAAGTCTAGTTTTCGTACTGTGCAAGGAAATACTTACCTCGTCGTTCATGTATGCCTGTCGCGGTGCGGTACTGAGGGACTATAAGGTTAACAAGCCAGTGAGAGGTGTACAGCTTCGCGACAATAAATGAAAACGCTGATTGTGACAAGCACTGCATTATCAGATGAGCGCGCGCAAGTGTGTGCTCTCAAATACCACTACGGGCGGTACGCTCAGTTCAATCGTTGTGTGATATTGAAGCAAGGCAGAGAGACGTGCCTTGTATGTCTTTAGAATACGATATTCCACGCGTAACGACCTGCACGGCAATCAAATACACCATGTTTTCGCTTCGATTCTGCTGCTCCCGGCGTCGACGGTGACATATCCCCTCCTTCGAACCTGAGTATCAGATTTTGCCATGGTTCATGTACCCCGTGCATTCTGTTCTCTTCGCCTCTTTGCGCAGGTACACCTACTTATCTTGAAACCTCGTCACTCCGTAGAGCAGCGACGTGTCGAGGCTCGAGCACAGAACGAGGTGGCGCGATGCTGTGTTTGGTGGGCAGATACTTAATTTCTGCGGTCGAAAATATCTTGATTGTTCCAAACGGCGCAGCAGAATACATTCCATGGATTGAAGGTCTACGTACGAAAACCACGACACATATTGCATTACCTGTCGACTTCGCTATATACCCGAGATGAGTCAGGTTTAGTCTACAAGCAGGTGAGAGTATCGAAATAGGCGTACCCAAACACAAGATCCTGACAAAAGCAGTCAGCAAGGGACACGAAAAAAGTAGGGGATTGATGCTCACCATAGTTCCAATAATCGCGACGGCATCGGCAATAAGGTGCTATAGATCGCGTGATCAATGTTTACTCCAGTCATGAGGATGCTCGAGCTCACATCTGGTACATAGCGAGAATCTGCGGTCAGAATGGCGTATGATGACAAGCGAAGGAGCACGTACGTCTCATCATGAAGTCCGCGCCAGCGAGATGCGCGAAACCGGGCGCACGAATCTTGCAGCGGTACGGGCGGTTCGTGCCGTCGGACACGAGGTACACACCCATTTCACCCTTCGGAGCCTCGATGGCGCTGTAAGTCTCGCCCGGCGGCACGGAGTAGCCCTCCGAGAAAAGCTGTGGAGCTTGTTGAGATGTGGCAAATTTCACTGAAACGAGGCACGAACCTTGAAGTGATGAATGAGGGATTCCATGCTCTCCTTCATGGAGGCGCGTGGCGGCGGTACGAGCTTGTAGTCGTCCACCTTCACGGCTCCGGTCGGGATCTTATTCAAGCACTGTGCACATGACATGAATGAGAGTAAGCTAGAGCATGTCCAAGCGCACGCACCTGGTGAATGATGCGGAGCGACTCCCGGAATTCTTGCACGCGGCAGAGATACCGATCGTAGCAGTCGCCGTTCACGCCCACGGGGACGTCGAATTCGACCTGCAAAAAAAACGTGTTCGGTGAGCCGCTCGCGTGGCGAGGTCCAAAGCAGGGTCCTCGACATACTTCGTCGTACTTGTCATACGGAGCGACTTTCCGAACATCCCAAGGGACCCCGCTTCCTCGGAGCATGACCCCGCTGAAACTGTAGTCCAACGCCTGCTTCGCAGTCACCACACCTACACCGATCGTGCGGTGTTTCCAGATGCGATTCCCCGTGATGACCTCCTCGATCTCGTCTACGCGCGAGCTGAACTGCGTGGCCCACATGAAAATGTCGTTTAAAAGGCCATGCGGCAGGTCGAACGCGACGCCGCCGGGACGCACGTACGCCGCGTGCAGGCGCGCTCCGGAGACACGCTCATAGAACTCCATGAGCTTCTCGCGCTCCTCGAAGCCCCAGAGGAAAGGGGTGAGGGCACCAACATCCATGGCATGTGTCAGCACAGCCATGAGATCTGCAGGCATGCGGCGTGAACATGAGGCTACTGCGACGGGTGAGGTATGAACGGCGTACGGTTCAGGACACGGGTGATCTCTCCGAACAGCGTGCGGATCCACTTAGCACGTTCTGGTACTTCAATGTTCAGCAGTTTCTCCACGGCAAGAGAGTAGCAGAGTTCGTTTGTCACTGTGTCACGGGTCAGGGGATGCCCAGACCAAGGAGGGTCAAAGATACGACGCACTCATAGACACATAATCCAATCGGTCAAAGTACGGCAATGCCTGGGTGTATGTCTTGTACTCGATCAATTTCTCGGTACCTCTGTGAAGGAGACCAATATGCTGCATGGACCTGTCAAACGTCGGAACGAGCTAGGCCAACGTAACACTCACTGGGTCCGCCCGTAGGATTTCCTCGCCGTTCAGTTCAAGAATTAACCGAAGCACACCGTGGGCAGCAGGATGCTGAGGTCTGTAATGCTTGTTACACAACGAAAGTCAAACCAACGGTTCCTGCTCACCCAAAGTTGACTGGACGGGGATGAACACGTCTAATGAGGTGCTCTAGGAGCGAGGGCGGAAGGCGGACATACCAGTGAAATGCCTCATCTGCGCATCCTTCCTGGTACCCGACTCGGAGAGAATATCCGAGGCCTGCATGCCATGAAGGTCCTCGACCGTGTGGACATCGAATACGGTGCGCGCTCTGGCGCGTGGCGGGGGTTGTGTGTGTTCCTCGACCGGTTCAGCCTGGCGAAGTGCGGATGTGGTGGACAGTGCTCTGCGGGAACGAATAGGGTTGCTGGCTGCTGCGACGACCCTGGAAGGCGTCCGCGCGAGGTGACGACGAAGCAGCGTTGAGGCCATCGTGCGCGTCGTGCTCGTCGTCGTGCTCAACGATGTCGGTTGTACACGGAGTCCCCGATTCGACGATGACAGGCGCCCCATGGGGAAGGTTGTTCCCACGGCTGCGCTTGGGCGGGCGACGCTGTCAATGGGCGCCTCACAGCCATCTTTCGACGATACCCACACGCTTTCCTCGTAAAATCTTGCGTTAATTTATCTATCCACACGGGCATGGAATTATGGATATGGCTGTTCTCCCTGTTTTGTCTCTATGCTACGCGTTCGCGTGCAGAGGACGCGCCGTGCACCGTGTCGGACGGTGACAATTTCTACGACCTGAGCCCGCTCATGTCGAAGTAGGGTAGACATCTCTTCTCGTGCCCAAGCGACTAATTTGTGCAGAACAGACTATACCACGCAGACCCCGGAAGGCGAAAACTTTACCTTCAATGTTTGCCAGCCAGTGACCCATTACGAGATGTGGAAGGTAGATGTTGAACACGAAGATAACATCGGCGCAGTCACTCGTCGCGATCATGGGGACTTTTCTCTCGGGTGTGTGGTCTGCCCGTTATCGCCCTACGCAGTCCTGATCGGCGCAACCAAGCAGATACTCGACCAACAAGCTGACGGTCAGGAATGGAGAGCCCGCGCTCACCATGGAGGACGGCTCGCCGTGTCCCGTCCACAAGCATATGCACGCCGCTACGACCATCCAATTCAAATGCGACACCTCGGTGTTTGGTGCTGGTGCGTTTTTATGAGAACCGCTATCCAGGCGCTCTTTTCCCTGAACCGTTCTGTCGCAGGCGAGCCAAAGCTCATCGCCCAATTACCTCCGCCGGCGAACCAATCGTGTTACTTCGTGTTTGAATGGAGAACGCATGTCGCTTGTCCAACGAGGGCGAGAGGCAGTAGCTGGGGCGCCCTCGCCATCCTGGCGAGCATGTAAGCGTCTTCCATCAGAGCGTCGGACGCGGTGCTGATGACCTGGACAGCGCCGGCATCCTTTTCATGGTCTACATCATTGCCGGCATGTTCTACAATTTCTTCGTTCTCGGCCTCCGTGGTTTCGACGTTGTCCCGCGATACTCCCTGTTCTCCTTCAGTGACACCGTCCGTTTCGTCCGGCGCTGCATCGATGGCGTCAAAGAGCGCTCGGAAGGCCTGCATTTCGGCAGCAGTGGAATGGGAAGCTGGGGAAGCAGGGTCAATGGCGGGTATAGAGGGCTCGCTGCGTCGCGAGAAGAGGAGGCTGGGATGTTGAGTGGACCGACAGGATACCTGGACGAGGACGACGAAGACGAAGAGCACCACACCGGCAGCAGACCTTCGGGAATGGACCCAAGCGGTGTCATTCGCCTGTAATATTTACATTTTTGGTTCCGCGAATTTTGTGTATACTAACGCTACGCGAGGGATCTGGACAAACGTGGGCTTTGCGTCATCACTGCCTCGAGGCAGATCTCCCCGTTGGTTTAATATGGGGAAGTCGCTCGGGTATTCTGAGACAAATGATGCCTTTAATGTCGGCCATTCGATACGTTGTCTTCGGGTGGCGAGAGCAAGACCTGCTGCGAGCGAGAAGGGCTCTCGATAGGCTGATAGGGCTGGGAGAGGCCGGCATGTCTCGGATAGCTTATACTGGTTTTCGAAAGGGGCAGCTGACGAGCCGTAGCGTGATACGAGGTTCCGGGTTTATCAGGGAGAGGATGAGCTCACGGACTGGCAAGCCTGCGAACAGCTGGCATCGCGATTATCGATGCGCTAGTCGCCTCACCGAGACCGGGCTGTGCAGGACGTGCTGTGAACGTAAGCGAGTAGGGAGGAGGGACAATACGGGCGAGGGAAATGAGATGCGTCTCACAGTGTCTGCGCGACGGTCGTTGGGTGGCAGTATTGTCAATTTGCGAGGGACATTGTCTGCTCGTCGTCGTCGTGTGCAAACATCGTCCGCAAACAAGAACGCTTGGATGGTTCCCAACAGAAATCCTGGCTCGGGTAATGAATTTGAGACAAAATGTGACCGTGGGAGCGAGAAAAGAGCTGCACTGTGGCGTCCCGAGCATTCAGCGATCTCTGAGAGCGTGAAGAGAAACCACCATTTGGCCGCCATTTGGGTTTCGCTTTTCTTTTCGCTTTGGGATTCAGTCTTTTTCTTGAATCTCAGAGTCAGCTCCCATTGTTTTCTATTCTTCATCATCGTTTCCTTTTGTCCAAACTTCAATTCTTGTCCATCTATACACCACTTTTTCATTTTTTCTAGCGACACGACCCACCAACGACCCCCATGGACCACCATCCGATCCACGACGATGCGCAACACCAAAACTATGTCCAGCCGGCGTATGGCATGTACGCTTCAGACGAGGAAACATCCTACTCCATGGTCTACCAGCAGCAAATGCCCGTGCAGAGCTACCAAGTCGTGCAAGCTGCACCTCAGCCTCGTGGGTATCCGCATGTCCTCCTCCACCTAAGCGTTCCTCCTAACTCTGATCCGCGTTGCGTTTTCGTGACCTCCAGGCATTCACGATGAAGCTGCAGAAATGCAACAGTCAATGCACTATCAACGCACTCTTTCTTCGATGATGGCCCCGCAGCAGTACCAGCAAGCACCGATGTATAATGCCTCCCCACCTCATGGCGGCATGCACCTTTCATCATCACCCCCTTCCACTCCTGCTGTCCTTTACGAGGCTACCGGTCCCCTGTCGCCTCCTCTTTCAGGTTCCGATACCTCCGCGGACGGCCTCTACCACCATCGTTCGCGTAACAGCAGCGCGACAGGTTCTCCATCCTCGTCTCGCGCCAACAGTCTCGTGCACAGGTCTTCCTTACGCTACAATCCGACCCCATCCCCTACCAGTTCTTCCGGTCGTCGCAGCCGCGGACGGTCTTTATCGGACGACGACGATATGGGGTTAGGCATGGCAGAGAGTCTCGCGAACACGCGAAAGGAGGCAACGCGTAGGCAAAGGATTGAGGCAGAGCAGCGTAGGCGCGATGAGTTGCGCGATGGGTATGCGCGGTTGAAGGAGGTGCTGCCCGTATCCAATCAGAAAAGCTCGAAGGTGTCTCTGTTAGAGCGAGGTGCGCTCCGAAACTGTTTTCGTCTCCCGAGGTCCCGCCAAACTAATCATGCTGCTCAGCGACGAACCACATCATTGCCCAGGAGAAGCTGAACCGTCAGCTACAGGCTCGTCTTGACGAAGTGGAGGCCGAGGTTGGCAGGCTCCGCAATTTGAACGAGAAGATATCGCTGAGCACCGCGAACACTTCTCCTTCTCCCAAGAACGGCCGTCCGCTCTCTCCGCCCCCCGAAGGCAATTCGCCGAGGCAGCATCAGCTCTCCTCCGTCGCCGGTCAGCAACCGCCGCACGAATCCAGCCCGGAGCCTTCGGACAACGGAATGTAACGCGTATTTGCATGCTTCCACCTATCTGCATACGGACAGTGGCCCTCTCATCTTTTTGACCATCCGCAAATTCATCACTTGTTTTATATTGTCACTATATCACTTGCAACACTCATCTTGTGCCATCATCCTCTTTCTGCCAGCTTTCTTCCTCCTTTCGCGGTACCCTCGACCACCCTCGGGAAACGTCTGTAGACGAGACATGTGGATTCCGAAGCCGAAGGCCAGGACAACTAGGTCGATGCGGCACCAGCAGCGCCAGGCGCGCTTGTCCGCCGATCAGTACCCCTTCCTCCTCGTCTCCACCACGATTCGCAACCACCGACCTCTTGAGAGCCCTGCAGCTCGATGCTGTGGCTGGTGTGTCCCGAGCTGCGCGCGTTGTGATACAGCTACCTCCCCACTCCACGCTCCGAGCCTGGGAGTCGATCTTCCAGCCTTGTCGATGCATGAGTTGGGTGGCAGACGTGTATTGCAGCACCCGCTCGCGACCGTTCGCAAATTGTCTTGCACGTATGCTCTCTTCTGGGAGGAGTTGAGATGGTGTTCCCGAGCCGGTGCTGGATTCCGCGCAGCAACCTCCACCATCCTGACCCCCATCGTACCGCCGGATATCAGTCATTCTCATTTCTCATTGCATCTGTACATATTCTCCTTCAGTGTTCCTGCATGTCTCTCCTTAGATCAATCAGCAACAACCCCACTTTTTCTTCTAAGCGATATCGTTGCCACCTTCTTACCCTGCCCGACGCCCTTTAGCCCCATATCTCACCTTTTCTCTCTTGACCCACGACCACTGTGTTCACCTCACCATAGGGATAGAAACGCGACGACCGTCATGACCATTATAACAATACTATGTGCCTTTGGCACTGCGAAAATATCGTTCGAACTTCCGAGAGCGCTTCAAGCGCCCACGAGTCTCCCCGACACCTCTCCCGCGTAAGTTGACTGGCTCACAGATGAACTCAAGTGTCCCCTGCAATCCAGGCCAGAGCCCAAATTTCGTTATATAACTTATGTTCCAAAATGCGTCTACAAGTGGGATTGTCTCGACTGCAAGCTACGCTTGGACGGGCACCGTCCGGGCTACCGAACAGAATCCTCGCACCCACACCCACTTCGGCAGACTTGTTACGCTTGATAGCGTACCGGGTACTTATCAACGGAGCGCGTTCATGTCGCTCGTCGTTATATTGAACATGCCCAGGGTCTGGCGATAAGGGGCGTCAGAACGTGTCAGGCTGACAGCATCTGACCAGCTTGAGGCCTTGCATGGAAGCCACTACGGCGGCGGGCATAGCAGCAACCTCTACAGCAATAAGAGTGTGACAAGCTTTAGTATATTGTTAGGGTCCGAGGGCGGGGGTAGCTTGCTGCTCCGAGAGGTGAGCCAGAGGTGCAATCAGAAACGGGGGTTTTGGGACCCTTGTCGTGCATTGTCGCCACGTGCTATGAAGTCGAAGTTCGGGACACTGATATCCTCTATCCGAGGCCTAAGTCTTGAGAAAAGAAAAGAGGTCTGGCGCACGTTGACGATGTGCTTACATGATTGGTATACACGCCACGGGAGCAGCCTGCTGGCGGCCCAGTAACGAGCCAACGGAAAACCTGGCGCCTCGCAGCTGAAGAACGTCGAGGTATTGAAAGGACGTGTGGTGTTCTGCTGGAAGACACGTTCTATCATGGGCCTTTTAGCAAGAGAGCAAGGAGTATGAGATGTGCATGCCGCAAACGGAGAGCCTTCGCCCTTCACACCGCACAGCCATCAGAGAACGTGGGCTTTCGAGAACCGCTGCGAAAGTGGAGAGTTTGAAGTCAAAGTATATTTCAAAGCTTCCGCCGGCGCCATCCTGCCCGGAAGAATGTCGCGATGACGAGGAGGGGAGTAATACTGGGGTCGAGTCTCGTCCTCCTTGGAGCACAGCGGACAGCGGAAACCCGGACCTGATGCACATCCCGAACGATGCACGGTGTCGCGATATAGAGGGAACGTGCGCTTTGAAAGAGGGCGACCGAAGCTCGTCGTTCGTGAAGAGGATCAGAAAGGAAGGACGCACGAATAAGGCACAGCGGGCCTGCACGCACATCGATGGCTGGGCCCAAGACGCAGCGGCTGGGATAGAAATCCACGACTGGCCCGGGGGCGGAAACGTAGATGGTCGATGGGAAGCGGGGATCGAGGGCCATTGCAGCCGCAGAACCCAGGACGCAATTAGGAGGATGGGCGATATAGTTGCCCGACGATCAGATCGTTCGACTTCGAATGAGTAGCTTCTAGGGCGATGATTTCTCGGAGATGCGGGAGACCTGGGTTTGATTGTACCACACTACTGCGAGGGCGGTGGGACCAGTCTGAGCTCAAGGTACAATGTTGACTCCACATGCGACATACCAAGGAAAGGGTCCTCGCTGTAGGAGAAGCAATTCCGCACCGATACCGTAGTCCAAAGCACTCTATGATTTTGTTCATTTTCTGCTGGCCAATTCTGACGACGGTTGCACTTGACATGCCAATCGTTTACCACGAAGTGGACATTGACCCGCTGTCATGGACGGCGGCGAAGGAGAAGGCGAATGATGTGCAAGCTAGCACAGGCTGCTTCTTTCTGACATGTGTCGCTGTGAGTATAATTTCGAGTGGAGGACGGGCCAGCGGTACTCACCTGCCTGTGTGGTAACTGACTAGCTTGATGCAGCCTCATCGATGGGGCCGTTCGTCGCGCTTAGGATTAACGTTACAAAGTCACGCCTCATCCCAGCTCGCATTTCACAGACTCCTCCTCGTGTTCTGTTCGGCGTGGACGGAAAACAATAATGAAAAATGCGAGGCGGAGGCCTAGAGCAGGCAGCTAATACAGCCGATCAGCGGTGCGCCAATTACCAGGAAGAGAGCGAGACGGACTAGTCAGGCGTGTCCCTCGGGAGGCTCGCCCTGCCCTCCGGCAAAGCTGAAAAGCGAGAAGAGCGTTGAGCAACAATGTCGCACGGGCGCGGACCCTTTTAGTTCGACGCGTGCTCGGAGATGGTGCGTCCTAGACATAGAACATGTGAGCCTCTCGGTCCGCCAATGAATCACGAGCCGCGGGCGAGTATACAGCGAAGAGCGAGGCGTACCTTCTACAGGGGAAGGGGCCACAAATTTGAACGGTTTCGGGAACACATTGCTCTCGCGCGGCTGTGACGACAGCCAAGGGACCCAGGCGTCCGCGGTCGGAGCTGCCGATGTGGAGTTTGAGGCGGACAGAGCGGTGGACAGGGCGTACAGGACCTGCGGCGACTTGAAGATAGTCCCATGGTAATAATGCATTAGCGCCAGCGCTGCGAAGTGAGAAACCGGCCTCCCAGAATACGTGCGAGAGGGTGATAGCCTCCGTCACACGACCTGTTGACGCGCGAAGAGGATAGCAGACGCGTCAGTTTTCTCTCACTGTTCGTGATCCGTCCGTGGACTTACGAGAGGAGTTCTGGCATGCGGACTGGGCTTGACGTTAGGCCTGAGGCATGCAGGATGCAAGATCGCTCATGAAGATTGTTCGGCGACCCAGGAGGATCTAGCGGTCAGATTGAGATCTCGTCGCAACGAGAGATACTCCTGCGGCTAAACAAGCGAAACATGGCTCGATGAGCAAGCGTACGGAGGTATCTAGAACAAACTCTGCATTTTGTCGAGGGAGCTGACCCTGAAAAGAGAGACTCAGAGAGGACCTGAACTGGACGCCGATCCCTGATGCGCTTTCGGCGTCTGTTCCACGTGGCATTTTCGTGGCCCGCGTCGGTCCGCGATCCCCACGGGCGCTTTGACGTCAAAGGGGAAGATGCGACACACGTGCGAGAGCGGCGGGTGTTTGGCTGAGCGGAGCGGGGAACGCTCCTTTCTCATCGTCCTCACCGACGGCGACGACAGGGCACCCGTCCACCACCATCCACGATCTTTCTCAAGCTTGCGTTACCTTTACGTTCACGACAATATCAAGTCTTTCACCACGCTCTCTAACACCGTCTGAATATCATCAAGAAATCCAGTCAAGAAAGACTCGACTTGTTTTGAATCTACACTCGCATAACAAGGCGCATCCCCACAAACCCCGATCACGATGTGGTACGTGGACCTTCAGAAACGCGAGGTGCACCTCTTAATTGCTCTTATCTCCTCAGGTGCGACAACTGTCTCTTGCTTTTCCCCTTGGTGAGCAATATAGTCATATCCTCATCTTCGAGCCACTAATTTTAATATCTCGCAGAGAGTCGGCGCCATGGCTTGGGCCGTGTTGATTATGGTGAACGCTTGACCAAAATAACTTGCTATTCTAGACCGAAATTAAACGTCTTGACCTCCAGCTGTATAGCATCGCGGGCGGTATCTTCCTTCTGAAGTGGGGCCAATTCTTGTTCTTCAACTATCCAGAATGGTTCGTGTGCTTCGCGCTTTGCAATGACACACGCGACTTATCCACTTGCAGGCAAATATATGGCGGTATCGGATTGGTTGTCGCCGCTGCGGCATTCATTTCTTTCATGGCCCTTGCCAATGTAGGCTTCTCGCCATCTTCCACCCGCTGTGTCCGGCATCTTATGCCCCGTTTTCGCAGAAATCATACATCTGGACGCGCGTGTGCAAGTTCCTGTGGCCCTTCGTCATCATCATCTGCGCGGTCCGCGCGATCCTGATGATAGTCGAGCTCCAACGCGGGTACGTGTACCTTCTATCCTTCGCGCCCTCATTTCCATCTCGGGCACCGCCATCCGTCCCGCGATTCTCTTTGCCTTGTTTTTCAATCAGCACAGTGCCGCCCATTTCACGCGACGTTCTCACCTTCGTTTCATGCGGCTACCTGCCTGTACACGGGCTCACATGCTCAGCCTCTTCTATCATGCCCCGCCCGGCTGACCTTTCTCCGCCACAGGAAAGACAAGATTCAATGGGAGTGCGCCAATGGTGGACAACTATGGACCACGTCCGCTGAAGCTGGCTATGGAGGGACTACTTCCTTCCCTTCTGGTTTCTGCAGTACAGGTTTTTCAAACCTCAACGCCGCGTTCATTGTATCACTCATTGTCGATCTGGGCCTCCAGGTGAGTCCAATTCATGCACAAGCACCGGCCTCGCGCATCACCGCGCCACCGTGGCCTTCATGGTTCCACACGTGTAACGACGGAGACTGACGAAGTCCTCGCGCGTGTGCGTGACAGATGTACATGTTCTTCCTCATCTGGCGATACCAGAAGCGACTGGAGCACTACCAGGGCATGAAGGGCCCTTTCAATGGAGGTGCGTCCCCTGTTTTCGCGTTGTTCGCGTCAGCGCGCCGCTGCCGTCGCAGCCCTGGCGCGCCCTCGTGTGGCCCTCATAACGTGCTGATCGTAACTCTGCACAGGATACTACGCTTAGTGCCGTCCGTCGGCCCTGGTTTTGCCCGCTTTTCCATCTTGCGCCATCGCCCCTTCTCGACCTGCCCTGTTTTCTGTGCTTGGCCTTGGACACTCTCGTGCATCCATCCTGTGCATTCTGACGACCATTTTACGACGTTACGACCCCTCACGAATACCAGTTACGACCACTTGATGCCTTACTTATTGCTCTTTATGACGATCTCCCGCAATTCATCAAATTGCAGTCCTTGGACACCGTTTGTGATGCGTCAAGCGAATCGGCCTCTTGTTCTTCGTGAAGATAATTTTGGACAATGTGGCCTGTACGGCCGTCGTCTAGCTACGCGGAGTTACACAAAGTATCCGGTGACTGGGGCACATCCGGTGAGAAAAAATGTCGGAACTCGGGTGATGGCAGGCCTGACCCTTCCGTTAATACAACAAAAGCGTTCATGTGGATGGGTCTTACTTGCAGCGTAGAGCATCGGAATTTTCTATCTTACACACCGCGCAGTATGTGCTGATCGGAGCGAGGAGATGAAGGGGAGAAGGGGACACATCATTAGGGAGCT
Source organism: Ceriporiopsis andreanae CBS 279.92 (assembly GCA_001969225.1). Classification (NCBI taxonomy): domain Eukaryota; kingdom Fungi; phylum Basidiomycota; class Agaricomycetes; order Polyporales; family Meruliaceae; genus Ceriporiopsis; species Ceriporiopsis andreanae. The sequence continues at coordinate 17,988 of ALYI01003576.1, read as the reverse complement.
TTCGGGCAGTGGCGTCAGAAATGAAGCCAAATACAACGGACGCACGTCGGGCTGAGGAAATGAAGTAAACGTTGCAGCGCAGCGGCGAGGGAAGCACGAGGGTCCTCCGAAAGGGGGTACGGCTGAGTTGGTATCTGGCGACATGGCGAGGAGAACACTGGTTGGGCTTAGTGTACCGTTCTGGCAGATGGCTAGGAAACACTAGGGAGATGGCCCAGGATGGGATAGTGGGCGTCCTTGCGCCGGGGGCTGCGGGGGACCTAGGCTTCCACGGTCCTGCGTGTGCCAAACCATGGCGCCGGGTGATGTGGGCTTGCTGTGCGGACTCTCGGACCACAGGAACCAATGATGGCGATTTCGATAAGCTACACGGACGATCGATATGAGCGTAGCAGGCTGGGAGACGTAATACGCAGGGCCAGGACACCAGCGGAGGCGGGAATTTGCGCCGTAAAAAACTGGGACGGGACTGGCTGATTAGAGAGGCGTGATGGAAAGCGTTGGGCACGGAAAGGTTGACGTACGCCGCTTGGAGAGGCTGTGAGGAGGGTGATGGGGAAAACCGAAGCGAGGGGTTTGCTTGGAATACAGCGGACAGATAAACTTTCATAGAGCGTGTCAATGGCGCAGAGGTTCCGGAGGGAGGAACTCTGGTTGGAACCTGAGATACGCTGTGGATCTGCGAGGTGGAAATAGCGGCGAGAAATTGGGAAGCGCGGACGAGCTGCGTCCCGGGAGAAGGACGCCGAGGGTCGAGCTGGGAACAAGGTCGTGGGCGCGGAGCTCGCGTTCGCGCTTGTACAGGGCGCTGCGCCGTCGATACGTCGGTACAGGGCCCAGCGGCAGGGCCGAACGGGTACGCTTGGTGGTCACAGGAGCGGCACAGTGTGAAAGTGGGCCTGAGACGCCGCCCGTGGCAAACCTTGAGCTGGAGGGTTGGTGACCGAGCCCCGGTGGCTCGGTCGGGAACGCCTGTGGTCTAGCATCACGAACTTACTTGGAACGGACGTGAATATCACGCCGTGCCTACACGCTGTGTCTAATAAGAGTGCGCTCGGCAGAAGAGCCGCAGCGGATGCATGCATGGACCTGTGAGACTTGGGTTTAGAAGGGTGGTGCATGCAGTGGGATAGAACATACGAACAGAAACGCGACATAATCTCTCCGTAGGGCAGAGATCCTTGGCACAGACACTGGAGGTATTTGCGGCCAGGAGGGTCGTGAAACGGGATGGGCAGGAGAGGCGTGGCCTCATGGAGAGGATTCCCATCAGTCCGGTGCAGAAATCAGCTCTCTAATTGCTCCCTTTACGCAACTGCCGTATCTGTTTTACTTTTCCAAGAGGAGAGGGCCCGAGAGAGGGTCATTTCGGCCACATTCCGTTAGCGTTTTTTCGGAGAGAGTAGACGCGAGAGTAGACGCGACGAGATTTTCCCGCGCTGGCTCTGGGTTTGCGAGGGTATATAGCCTCCCGCCGCATCAGCCCTCTCAATCCCCAACCCCCTCCCTCTTCTTCCTCCCGTCCTCCGTCGACGCCCTCGTCCCCGGGCTACACTTGTTGTTCCATTGGTCAGTCCGCATCCATCAAGCGACAGCCTATCTCCGTCTTTCTTGTGAGTACTTGCCGCTGACAACCCTCGCTTGCGCTCACAAAAAGCGTCCTTTGTACTTAACCGACAGCCACCTGGCACTCTAGTTCGTTATTTTCCCCCAGCATTCCCGCACGCACGCTATCTGCGATACTTGCGCCCTCACCCCGCCTCTCGTCTTACCCTCATCTCGAAGCAATGGAGACCGCACACATGGAGCACGTCCTCGAGCACAAGCCCGACTTCATGGACACTACCACCAACAACTACTTCGACCAGTCCACCTTGGCCGGACTCGGTGATTATCTCCAGTACCCCGGCGACACCTTCGACATGGGCAGTAAGTCTGCTTTTCCTTCCGAGCGTAATGATCGGCCCGCTGATCTCTGTCCTCAGTGCCCACTACCTCGTCCCCCCGCATGGACAGCTACGCACAGCTGAACGGTATGAGCTCGTACACCTACGGCTCCGCCGCGTCGACCTTCGCCGGCAGCTCGCCTACGCGCCCGTACACTCCCACGGGTATCTACCCCGGCGCGATCTCCGACCTCCAAGCAGGCGAGCTCAGCTCCGACAGCGTCGCGTCCACCCGAAGCCGCCGCGGCTCTGGTGGCGTGTCTCCCCCTCCCGGCTCGCTCGCGTCCATCCCCCGTTCGCTCCGCTACAACCCTCTCGCCACCGCGCCGCGCACATCGCCGCGCCAGGTGAAGAAGCGCTCCAAGGCTTCCGCGGACGATTTCGACAGCGACAATGACGAGGACTTCACCCCGAGCAGCAACTTGGCGAACAACGACATGCGCCGCGAGGAGATCCGCCGCCAGCGCATCGAGTCCGAACAGCGCCGCCGCGACGAGCTCCGTGATGGCTACCGTCGCCTCAAGGACGCCCTCCCCGTCTCGAATCAGAAGTCGAGCAAGGTGTCCCTGTTGGATCGCGCCACGACGCACATCAAGTACCTCGAGATGACGCAGCAGCAGCTCCAGACGAGATTGGCACAGGCAGAGGCCGAGACGACCCGCCTTCGGCAGTGAGTAACACAATCTAATACCGAACAATAAAATCCCTGACGACGTCTCCCTAGTGTCAACGAGGCGTTGATGCTCGGCACCGCCGAGCAGCGACACGCCGCTGCCGTTGCGGCCTCCTCCGCCGCTCAGGCTCCCGCAAGTTCTTTCTGATCGCCAGGCGATCACGCAGAAAAGCTCGTGCGCGTCAGGACGCGTAGAGCACCCCCAAGCATTCTACGGACTACGACGATATTTGCTGGAACGTTACCTTCATGAACTATTCGCACCTCGCCAGGTCTGCAGGTGACGCACGCACTCCAATGGACAATAATAACCGCACTATCCACTATTCCCCCACCTATCCATCGCATTGTTTATTCTGTTTATCACGCACGCCCTTCCCCTTCTGCCGCAACTCCCCCTTCCTATACTCCGCCAAGTCGTCATGTTTTCATCGCTCTGTTTTCACGAAATTTTCCCACTCTTCGGCGACGCTCATCTGTTCTGGAAGAGGATCTGCCCTCCGCGTCAGCGACGCACTGACATTCGTCATCGCCTAGGACTTCGAAACGTCTCGTGGCCGAGCCACGCTAGACGAGACCGCGACGAACGAGCCTTCCACGCCCATGGCCCCCCAACAGTCCGGGATCGAGCCGGTTGTGGACCGACACCGACGCAAGACCGCTGGATTGAGCTTGAGGCGCCGATGTTCGGTGCTTCGCTCGTCTGGCGGCACATTCTTGTATCCAAACCAATGTTTGGAACGTGTCGACGTCCCCCGCGCACTCCCTCCTCGACCAAGTCCCGCCATCACGCGCCTTGCAGCTGACGGCGTACGACCACTTCAGTGTGGTTCCGTGCCTCGCTGCCATAAGGCGCTCGCCAACACACCGGCGACGTGGACCTCCGCCGTCCCTTCTCAAGACTTTCCATCAAGTCCCACGACGATCATCTGCGACGAATCTGCGATCCCTCGATCTCCTCTCCTCGAACACGCCTCGAGCACCGCCCCGTGCCTCATGCCGACCACGCCCCTCCAATGTGCACGAAAGCGCCTGATCAACGCCTAGTGCGCCCACGCTCCGCCTCATCTCGCCCTCGGCATCGCACACCTCGACGAGTTCCGTGAGGCCCTGCCCTCGCGACGCTTTCGATCAGGCTAGCCCCCACAGCAAGCTGGACTGACCGGCACACTCTTGCAACGTACACGCCCGCACCCTGTGCGCCCGACGCCCGACCGACGACGTCGTTGCTCTCGCCCTCGGCTGCTCACCCCTGACTCCTCCGCCCTCCTGCGGCGCACCGTCCGCGTCCGGGCCCTCAGCCCCCCTCTATGCCCCCGACATTGCGCATGCTAGCCATGTGCGTCGGTGTGCGCGCGAGGGGTGTGCCGACGGGCTCAGGACCAGCACCCTGCGCTGCGGCTGTGGCCGAGTTGTAGTCTACGGTAACGCACCGCGCGCGGCCTGCTTGCAGGCTGTCGCGCATCGCGTCAAGCTGCCTCCGGGCGACAGCGACTTCGTCTTCTGTCTGACACTCGGTTGTTGAAGCCGGGTCTGTACATGTTCCCCATCTCTGCATATTGTGCCCTGGACCGTCTCTGTCCGCCGACGCTACACCGCTCCTGCTGTTCCTCGATCGTCTCGTCTCTTTGCTATACGCTTTCCACGATTTTCTTCATGACTCACGCACACAATGCACATGTCCTCTCGGCTCGCTCTGGAGCTCCGATACATATACTCGTCATCGACGTTTCTACTAGCATGTTCTCGCTGGTGTAATTTAGTCGTTGATATATTCGTAGTTATTGATGACCCTGCAATGACACGCATATCTGTATATCCTTCGTTTGCCTCGCATGCCATTGCACCGACAAATAAGAAACATTGACCTCTCTCGCCGAACAATGAACCAACTCTGTCACGGTTGTATGTGCATTCTGCATCTTGGACATGACTCTGTTTGTGCACCTTGTGTGTCCTAGAAGTCTCACTCGGCACCGCTATACTCATCCTCGACGAAAGCGGTCCCGACGATGAGATCGATGAGAAACTAATAAAGCACGAGCGGAGAACGCGTAGCACCACTTCACACCACTTGGCCTTCACCAAAACCGTACGCTCGAGCATACCCGACTTGTATACCCTCAACGATCTCTACGACCCGCCATGAGCAACCCAGACCGTGCTACGCTGTTGCGCCAGCTGAAAATCAAGTCTGGCGTCGCGAAACGGTGCGTTGGGCAAGACGACGACCTTCGAAAAAGTGCTGACCAAAATCTACGCGTCCACCGTCCGACATTTCACCAGATTGTTCAAAGAGCACAAGTCATATATTCTCGAAGAGGAGCAGCAGAAAATCAAAGTAGACAAATTCGTCGCGGACGGCGCAGAGGACTGGGACATTAAGAATGGGGTGTGTCCCTGCATCATAACCGTCCTTGACTGCTAATATCTGACGTGCCCACGCCCTTCCCCAATCTCTCACAGCGCAAGATGCTCGAAGAGTCGGGCAAGATGGTCGCTGACACGGCCAACAGGCTCGGAAACGCTGTGCAGGACCTCCGGCAACTCATCGTACGTCCTCGAACCTCCTATACCTCTCCCCGACGTGCTGATGCGGTGGTGCCAGGTCTCGACCGAGCAGGATCCAGAGTTGACGACCAACGAGGATGTGTTGAAGGCGAAGGAAATCTTGGAGGAAGTCAGTGTCTAAGCAGTACGCGAAATGAGATGGACTTTGCGCACCTATCCTGCATGCGTGTCTCGTGTAACGATGTCGCGTTTGCGAAACCACAATCCATAGTGCGCCGTTCTCTACCCGGAACTCTCTTCTGCCTTCGTGACTACGTCAACTTGACTATCTCTCGCTGCCTTCAATCGCGTCAGCGCATCGAGAACGCCGTTCCACGCGTCCCTCTCTACGCGCTCTTCTTGTAGACCACGGCCACCCTTGTCAGCTGCAGCAGAGCCGTCAGCCATGGGCAGGCCAACTCCGAGAGACGGGGGCACGAAATTGGGTGGCGGCGCGTCAATAGCCGAGGGCGCGATACGCGACTTGCGGATGTGGGCGAGCGACGACCGCATGGCGATATGAATATTCTGACGCACATCAGTTTTCGGTGAAGACAGACTGAACGAAGTGCGCTCACATCGAGTCGTTCGAAGTACTCGGTAACTTCAAGGACGAACTGCTCTGACCGCTCGCCATCTTGTGGCAGGCCATCGTCTGGTCCGTCAGTTTGAGGCAAGGTCAAGAGTGATATCGACGACGCTGCCAGCGAGAGCAGACGACTGATATCCTGTTCGTTGTCTTGGTCAAAAGACATAATATCATGGAGGCCGTTGCGCACCTTCTCGACCTCTCCAAGAGCATATATTTGCCGGGCAGTCCGACTAGATGCCCAGATGGGGTCAACCTCGTTCCCCTGCTCGTCACGCGGAATGTTATTCGACCCGTTTGCTGACATTTTGGTATGCGAAATGGCGAAGGTGTATCAAGCGAGGGGGAAAGAGGGGGAGGGAACCTGCTTGTGCTCGTGGTCGTGGTTCGTGATCACCGCGATATTATGGGCGTTAATGGTGCATTTTCTCTTGCTTCCAACGGCCATGTACCCTACTTCAACTTGACCAGAAATCTCATGTACCCTTTGGTCCACACATCGGATTGTTGTGATATCACGTACTCGGGAATCTCTGCAAAATGGAATAAATCAGATACGCCCGTTGAACGTTGATCCTTGGCACTTTTGTGGGCGTGCAGCGAACCAACAGCAGATTGCGGTGTACGTCTTTGTCTGTCTATAGCTCAACCAACAACGCTGAATATTGGTCGGTGGCAGCTCTATATTGTTGCTCCCTCTACGCCGGATTCATCACTGTAAATCTTGCGCCACCTCCAGCCGTACCGCCGGCGGGGCGTGTGCTCGTGCAAAATCGAGTGCTGACCCCGCAGCGCGTTTTGCTGTGGTCGTAAGTGGTTAGTGGATCTTCCGATACTGTCGCTATTCCTCATGGAGTAAAGTGAGCTTGCTGTCATTTGTCAGGTCCGCTCATGTTTGATTTCTCTTATGCGTTAGGAGTCCCGAGTCTGCGCCTCCGGTCGTTCCTGGCGCTGTCATTCGAGCTCGTGTGCCCGTCCCTTACCAACTGGATGCTTTGCGTCGAAGGACGAAGGAAGGATGATAATGTTGTTTCAACAGGGTTCAACACGCCGCTGCCAACGCGTCGGTGGGTTTGAACGAACCTTGGAAACATCCGGGTTTATGCAGGAGCGATTGCAAGTGGCTTTGCTCTTTAGGTCGATGCCGTACTACTCAACGCGCCAGTTGAACAAATCTGTCTGGTCTATATCCTCGTGGACTCGCCTGCATTGTGCTTTGACGGTTGCAGAGCCGACATCGTATTCCAATGGTTCGCGTCGTTCTGCGTGTCGTGGTACGCTGAATTCTGAAACCGTTGCCCACGCTTTCGCATACTGTAAGGTTCGGCCGAACTATGGGCATGGGATTGATGAGTTCGGAACACTTGTTCTCCACAGCAGCCAGTCGGGATTTACACCGGCTATAGGGAGATGCGGTGAGTAGCTCTTCTGATGCATTCCGTAAGTCCAGCCTCACGAGTTCGGATTCCATTCAGCAACATATCAGTCGCCGTGATCTACCTACCAGCCAGGGCGAGCGGGCTTCGCCACGACATATCGGCGTTGCACGGATCCTTTGCGGCGTGAGATCTCGAGAGCGGTGAACGGTGACAGCTCTACAAATTCCCCTGTACGTGCTTCCCGTTCATGATGTGAAAAAGGATTCATTTGGCGGCGGCTCAACAGGATAAAGGACTGCTTGGGGATGGAGAAGATGGCGCCGCCATACCGAATTCAAGAGCCATGGTGTCTTCCACTCTCCTTGTGCCCGTACTTGCGGCCGCCACCGTGATGGCCAATATTTTGGTTCCTCGCGCCGGCACTGACGCAGAATGCTGTGAGCAAGTCATCGATGTAGGGACTGCGTCAATTTTCCTGCGCAGATTCAGGCCACGACACTGACGATAACGATCAGACTACGACGGCAGGAGGAGCAAACCTGTTAGACATCCTGGACAAACTGCTAGGCCCCACCACTCCTACCACTGGCTCTGTCGGTATCAACTGCATCCCGTTCGGTCTCCAGCCCGTCCTCAAGCTTCAATGCACTGCGACAAATATCTGGCTTTGTGGAGAGACCTCGGCGAGTACTCTCATTCACAATCTCGAGTCTGCAACGCTGATCTTGTGATCAGGATAATGTACCGCTGTTTAACCTCAATACCTCGATAGGATGCGATCTTGCTATTCCGACGTAACCCGATCAGATTTGCCGTTGTACGAATTATACTTGGTTTCTCGGCGCATGGGTCCTTTCTCGTGATTGTGCTAGAATTGATATCGCTGTATCTGGATCACACAATTGATAGAGAGGTCGGTGGTTCAGAACCGTCCACGCTGTGTTTTGCGCTGAGATTATAACCAGTAGGACATTCAATGTTAAGCAGTGTCGCTCAGAGTCATTCCGACCTACAACCACATCCGACACTCCCTGATGCGCAAAGGCTTCTACCGCGTGACGCGTAAAGAGAGTTCTCCCCGCGTGATGGGGATACGAGTCAGGGCTGATGTCGGAGGATGCGTGATAAATTAAATTGTCCTGAGTACAACATATTTCATTTGCCACCAAGAATAAGAACCATGCTGAATTTTGTGAAATAGCACTACCGTTCGGACTCGTGTTATCACCGGGTTCAATACCACGCGAATTCCCAGGTGCGCTTCGGTGCGCTTCAGTACGTTATCTTACTCCCGCGGGTCAGCTACACCAGCCGGAGCGCGGTAGAACCTGACAGTTACTACAAATTCACCAATTCATCGCTTCCGTACCCAAGATGCACACAGATTTCACATCACGGCGCGTTCCTTCGGCATAAGAAGTTGGTACGCGATTGGTGTGGAACAGAACCGCGCTGACATGCGTACCTTTCTATTCACCCTCTTCGTCCTGGCAGTTCCATCACTTGCGGCTGCCACTGGTACGCCCACCCTAGTGGCACGCGCTGGGACTGACGTTGAGTGTTGCGACACCACTATCAACGTACGACACTCTTTTTCTCGTTCATTCCCAGCATTCTGACTAGTCTACAGCCGGGATCGCCTCAGTTCACGCAACTTCTTCCTCTCTTGCTAATTTTGCTGGGCACGGGCTTCAATACGAATGGCACCATCGGTGTCAATTGTACGCCGTTCGGTTTGAATCCTGTCCTCCTTGGCCAGTGTAACGCGACCAACATTTGGGAATGCGAGCAGACCGTCGTATGTAGCGCTGAGCATTCTTCCCGCATCGCGCGCCTCACACATTCTCTAGACCGTCCCGCTCCTCAACCAAAGTGCCTCAGTTGACTGTGACCCTGCTGTTCCCACCTGATTCATCTACGATCCCTGAACACCTGTCATGATCATGTCCGTCGCCATCCGAAATCGACAGTTTGTGACTGCATCAGTATGAACTATACTCTCTCCATTCTCAGCTCTGAGCCTCAAGACATTATTTTTAGGATTTAATCTAGTGAGAAGAATACGGCGTGTGTTCTCGTCAAACTCCCGTCCACGTCGTCCACGATTTGAGACCTTGCTGTACCACGTAAAACTAATCTATCGTCAGTGTATCGTTGGTGTCTCATCATAAGCTTGGTTTACGCTTGTGCCATTTCTTGTGATCGGAAAACGGCGCGTTCATATCAAGATGTGCATCGTGCGGTGGGTGGCTTGAATTTCTTCTCCTTATTGATCGCTGAGCTAACATCCGTCCCCGATAGCTCGTTCAAGCTGACTGGAGGATCCATATCCGAGAGTCGATAATTCCGAACCCAACCCGTCCTTTGGTACCGCGTGGCGTGCGGTGGGAATATGATATTCGGCTGATATAGGCCCAAGCACCATCCATCTCATTTGCCACACAAGAATATGCAGCATGCTGAATTTTGTGACACAGCACTGCTTACCGGGTACAATACCACGCAAGTTCCCAGACGCGCTTCAATGCATCAATCTTCTGTCCTGCTGGTGGGCCGTACCTGCCGGGGAGCGGCAGAATATCACAGGTATTGCAAATTTGCCAAGTCCTCGCTTCGGGTGCGAGTTCACATTGCGGCGCGATTCTTCGGCATAAGAACAAACCCTCTTAAGTCGGCTCACCATTGTGTAGTACGCAACCGCGTTGATGATGCAATTCTCTCTGTTTACCCTCCTAGTCCTGGCAGTGCCGTCACTTGCAGCTGCCACTGCTCGGCCAACGTTCGTTGCGCGCGCTGGCAGCGACATAGAATGCTGCGACAACACGATCAACGTACGCCCTTTTCTTCCTTGATCATTTCAGTCATTCTTACGACTCTCCAGCCTGGTTCTCCCGACTTCGAGGAAATTCTTCCCCTCTTGCTGATTTTATTAACCACGGGGTTCAACACGGAGGGCACTATCGGCATCAATTGCACCCCGCTTAGTTTGGAGGCAATCCTCGACGGAGAGTGCACTTTAACAAATACTTTTGATTGCCAACAGACCGTTGTATGTGAGAGTCAGCATTACTGCTGCAGTTTTCCTGACACGTTTCTAGACCGTCCCTATCCTTAACGAGAGCGCATCAGTCGGCTGTGACCCCGTTATCCCTACCTGATTTTTGTAGGCGGTGCGAACATCTGGACAGACTTATCACGGTATTATCTGTTGCAGTCCGACGTCAACACGCACTGGTGATGCATAATTATTCGAATTTCTAGGATAGATTGCGATTTTGCTGTACCACGAGATATGTCACCGTGCCATCATAACCCGCCGGTGTCTGACTTCAAGCTCGGATTATGTTCATCTCGCCCTTGCGACGATCCTCTAAGTAACATCATGTCTAATTCAACCTCGAGGGCCGTAAAACGAGGTGTGTAGCTTCACCGTCTCTGTCGGATTTGCAATTAACGTTCAGTCTAAGCACATCGTCCCAATCTTCTTACGTGGTGAACGTTTGTAAGTCTATGGTCTACAGGAGCGCGTGAATCGTTCATCCTTCACGCAATCCTTGATGGGAATATATGCTTAGGCAGGGCAAGCGCGTAATGAATGGAAAGGCCTTGAGTACTAACTATCTGAATTCTGGGAGCGTTGCAATACAATGACTCATCAATCTCCATCTTCCGGAGCACGGAATGGCTTGACAGGTACTACAAATTCGCCCTTCCGTCCATTCTATGCCCAAGATGAGTATATTATTTTCTCATCGTTCTGCGTGCCGTGGACATAAGAACATGCTCTAATTTCTCTCATCGTCTCAAGCGCAAAGTTACATCAGCTATGCGTACCTCATTGTTAGCTCTCCTCGTTCTGGCTGTGCCATCACTTGCGGCCGCCACCGGCAGGCGCACTCTAGTCACACGCGCAGGGACCGACATCGAGTGTTGCAACAGCACCATAGACGTACGCAAGCTGGCCTTTCGTTGATGCAGTACGCTAATGAATGTTCTTTAGTCGAGCTCGCCTAACCTTGGAAACCTCCTCGAACTCCTACTACTTGAGTTGGGCACGGGATTTCAACTGAATGGAACCATCGGCACCGGCTGCACGCCGTTCAGCCTCAATGCCGTTTTGTTGAGTCAATGCATTGCCACCAACATCTTCTTCTGCGATAAGACTGTCGTATGTATCTCCCACAACTCTTCTTCCACGCTGCGCGCTGAGATGCATGCATAGACCGTCCCCATCGTGAATGAGAATGTCTCAGTCAACTGTGATCTCGCTATTCCTACGTGATGTATAGCCAGGTGTATCCGCGGTCTTACTGTGGCGATAGCGATGGAGCGAGGGAAAATTGGGCTGCTTGTAGCGTTCGCGTACAGATGGGACGTGTCTCTATTATTCACCTGTCGCTTATGCGAAGAAGAGACGGGCGGTCAGGGGATAAAACTACCGGCACGACATAATCTTCGGCCACGCCCTGACATGTCAAGAACGTAGTTGGTCTGATGGTCCATGATTACGGAAAGCTTCGGTATTCGCCGTTCCGCCCTTGCATCGCCAAGTTATGCTGATCCGCTTTATCCTGCCCAGCCTCGCGCTTCAGTTCTTCCAAAGCGATCATGACATATGAATGCTACCAATCAGCGCACTCGTTCTCCTGATCAATGCGATACCTCACCATGGTGTTTGACTATGACTTAATAGTCAATCTAGACACTCCAGGTAAGCAGAGTACCCGTGGCAAGCAGCGCTAAGCTTCGGGGAAATGCAAATTGTCCCTACACGTTCCCATATATTTCATATGGAAGAGGAAATTCGATATAAAGACTGGCTGAGACCACGAGGAACGGCCTTGACCTTGCGAATTTTGCATCGAGAGCTGTCGAAGGAATGCGGTCATGTCTTGCGCTCCTCATTCTTGTCTTGCCCCTGCTTGCAACTGCCGGTACCGCTAGTCTAGTGGCACGTCAAAGTACAGACGCCGAGTGCTGTGACACAATTGTCGACGTAGGCTATTTTATCTATTCCTTCACAAAGCAGCACACTAACTTGGCGGTTCTGCAGCCCATCAGCACCCTTGGCAATCTTATACTGGGATTGCTGGCCACACTACTGGGAATACCACCGCCGCAGATACCTAGCGGAGGCCTGGGAGTCGCATGCGCGACGTTCAATCTTGACGCTGTGCTCAACCTGACTTGCACCGCAAAAAATATGAATACCTGCCTCTTCAGTGTGGTACGCACCAAGTATCTCCGCATTTGTATAGTCACTTAACGTACTAAAGCCGGTCCCCGGTCTCAATAACTCTGTCGTTTCAGTTGGGTGTAGTGCGGTTTTTCCTTCTTAGGACCAACTCCAGGTTCTTCAGATGTTCCGTGTAGCCGTACATCAGCCATGCACCGGTACGAGATCCATATTCCGCGAGGTATTATTCTTCTTTCGTTGGAATTATAATCCCCTCGCTTCGTCTCGTGTGCCCCGCCCCCAGTTACACCGCGATGAAGGCCATTTTTTTGAACCACGACACCTTCCTTTTTGGAAAGCCGGCTTCAGCCGCCCGATTAGACGCCATATGGTCGCGTCGCTTTTGAACGCTCTGAACTGTCTCAGTGATACTACCAACTTTTTCGAGACTACATTGCTCAAAATCCCCGACACGGTTTCGTCCGACAATACCTTCATCCTGGGGTTCGGTTCCATCCGAGAAACGACGCTACTTGTCTACTTTACCTACTCTGGACGTATGCTCCCGCACACATCTTGTGTGATGGAAATGACCACACTGTACGCATTCCACGAAACCCTGACATTGGCGACCATCACGAAAATTGGCATGCGTCTACAAGTTCCGCCTCGCTGCTTCCCACGTGAGAGGACTTGTAGGTATAAATGAGGGTCTTTCCTGCACCAAATGCTCTAGGACACCTGTCATCAAGAGCTGACCGAAGATGCGACCTTCCTCTACTCTGGCCGTCTTGGCTCTGCCTCTACTTGCGGCTGCCACTGCCACTGCCCCATCACCCCTTGTCGCGCGGCAGAATAACGGCACTGATTTCGAGTGCTGCGATCAGGTCATCGACGTATGTCCCTCGCTTCACCTTCTGTGCGATACTACGGCATGAAGAAATCTGACGGGTTTCGCAGCCGCTGTCTGATCTTGGGGAAATCATTATAGGGATATTGGGGGGCCTTCTCGGACAGAATTTTACGCTGCCAACGTTGGGCGGGCTCGGTCTCGGTTGCACTGCTTTCGGCGTCCAACCCGTAGTCAATGGCCAATGCACGGCAACAAACATCTTTGGTTGTCTCACCACTGTGGTACGCATCCCGATCAGACATACGATCCATGCTTGACTGTCGAGATGTTCTAGGATGTACCTCTTGTTAATGTGGGACTCGTCTCCGTCGGCTGCGTTCAAGTCCTACCTACCTCGTCGTAGAGCGCGCTGTAGCCAACCCTGAGACTTCCAGACAGTACAATATTCGCTGAGCCCCTTCGTTGTATTATTTTACTAAACAGGATGTATGCTAGAAAATGGTGGTAGAGGCTAGGTTATTGAATCGCTCCTTTCTTACTCACGCCATATGCACAGACAAGTTCTTCCCGTCTTGCTCTAGCCTTGCAGTACTCAGTTGTGCATCTTCGATGTCATGCTGTGACATTGAAGATGACCCAATAGTCAACCTTCGCTACCAGACGGGCTTGGTCCGATGTACCAAGCACCGGACGTTGTATCCAAATTTGCTATAACCCGGTTTGAACCTATTCTACTGGTGACTGGACGCTGACTATTAGGTATAAATACGGCCCAAATTACGCACGTCTGTTCTAGCCGCGAGAACCTGCGATCAAGCCTGACGAGGTTACTATGCTGTTGCTGCGCGCTTTCTCCATTTCGGCACTTCTCTTACTTGCCACTGCAACGCCGGCGCCGCTTGTCACTCGACAAAGTAGCACGGACGCGGAGTGCTGCGACGTAGACATCGACGTAAGCCCTTCAACGATGACTATCGTATTCCATCGAACTGAGACATTCTTTTTTCTAGCCACTTTCTGACCTGGGAAGAGACCTAGAGGAACTACTTTCTGCCCTTCTGGGGCCAGTCCTTCCTCCGCTGCCCCTAATAGGCGGCTTGGGTATCGACTGCACTCCGTTCAGTCTGGCCGCGGTACTCGGTGGTCAATGTACCTCGGCAAACATCTTTGCATGTGGAGTCACAGTGGTAAGCTTCTCACCAGTATTGCTCCAGCGGTGCGCTAACGTCGAGTCCAGGAGGTTCCCATCCTCAGTCAGAACATCTCAATCGGTTGTTTTGCCGCTCTTCCCCCGTCCACGTAGAGGGGCCCAATGATTTGTCCTGTTACCTCGCAGTATAAAAGAGGTCGCATTCCCTAGATGAGTTGATCTGCACTCTCGCGGGTGACTCTTTGAATGCGGGAAGTTCATGTGGTGCCACCACTTTTGTAAGAACACTGGAGTTGATATAGCGTGGAAACGACCGACTCGTGTTGCTTCCCATTAGGCCGCCCTTTTCTGTCTGTCTTCGTATTTCCGCGAGGGTTGTTGACGCTCGACAACTCGCCTTTTGGTCCTTGTAACCAGAAGGTTCCCACTTCTCGGTGCGCAGCTTCCCGCTATCGCTGTCTAGCATTGTCTTACGAAATCTTCTGCAAGGATCTCGGAATACTACAGCGGCATATCGCCGCGCTTGACGCGTGGCCTGATGTCCCAGGTGTTCCACCTCTACATTGAAGTTGACCAAACAGTCGATCCTTGCATTCCAAGAGAGCTCTGTATTTGTCGAAAGTAGCGTGATAAGTGCCGAGCTCTACAAATTCCCTCTTACTCTCTGTGAGACGGTCAAGTATAAAGGGCAGTCGAGCCTACAGTCCTTCTGTAGAGCGTACTTGCAAACAATGCGGACCTTCTTTGCACTGCCGGTGCTCGCTCTCCCCATCCTCACGGCTGCCACCCCGACGTCGCTCGATTCGCGACAGATAACTACCGAAACCATAGAGTGTTGCGACTTCATCATCGACGTACGTATTGTCTGCTATGTTCACTATGCGCACTAAAGCTCATTTGACGACCCAGCCCCTCTCCACCCTCGGTCTGAACCTCATAGATTTAGTGCTCGACCTTGTCGTCCTACCCCTACCGATCCTGGGCGGCATTGCGATCGACTGCAATCCGCTGAGCCTGGAGGCTGTACTTGAGGGGCAGTGCTCGTTGACGAACGCCAACATCTGCGGTATCACGGTGGTACGGGATTCCTTCCTACGTGTTCTTTAAGACCCAACCATGTGCTGAAGCGGCTTACAGGAGGTTCCGATTCTTGATCAATCTGTCTCTGTCGGCTGCAACCCGCTCATCCCATGAACACCATTCTGTTGTCATAATGCCTCGCCGCAGGGTGGATCACAATTCACGTATGGACTCACGTACCATACCACGTGCACAATTATCTCGGTCAATGACACTGGTTCTTGAGATGGATACCGGTTGCTTCCGATGCATCTCACGAGTGCCATTGTCGCCGCTTCTGTCACACGCAACATCGCGCCTTTGAACGGGGTGCCACCCGGCGTTACTTGAGGTGCTGAATGCGCCTAAATTCTGAGCACATAGGAGTATTGCAAGAACGATGGTAGTCTGCAATATAGGGCTTCACTAATGCTAGTAGTGACGCTGCTGAGTAGCTCTGTGACCCTCGTGTTCGGACTTCCGTCCGAGTCTTGATGATCTTCAATCAATCACGAAACCCTTTCCACTTGCCGAGGGAGAGCCACATACTGCCGCCCAGTGAGTAATTATCTTCTTGACCGTTTCGGAGACATCTGTCCTCACACTTCGGGTTTGTACGAGGACATATCAATCTCCGCAATCTACGCGCATCATGACATGAAATTCAAGCTGGCACACTAGTCAATGATGGCATTCCAGGGGAACTGAACCAGTGGCCCGGGGGTAGAAGCCGCCGTGTCCTACAAATTTCCCTTCGTTTCTCACTAAAACTCGCGACATTTCACAGAGGAATCCTAGGGTGTGCTTAAAGAGCGGCTGAAGTTGCAGAGCATAACCCCTCGTCTCAGCTCTTCCGGAGCAAACATCTCGATGATGCGTTCGTTTCTTGCGCTCCTCGTCCTCTCGCTCCCTCTGCTTGCGGCTGCCACTCCAACATCCCTCGATACTCGACAGACCGAGGACATTGAGTGTTGCAATTCCATTATCGATGTAGGTTCCTTCTATGGCTGATGGACATGTTACCGCATGGGCGACTGACTGGATTTCCACGTTACAATAGCCGGCTTCTGCGCTCGGCTTGTCCCTGGCAGCAGAGCTAACTAACCTCCTCATACCAGTGCCCATCCTGGGAGGTTTTGGGCTTGATTGCACGCCGCTCACCCTTCAAGCGGTGCTCCAAGGTCAATGCAATCTGTCGAATGCCTTTATTTGCGGTGAAACGGTGGTATGTGATGACCCGCTCTGTATATATGCATCAAATGGTGACACTACATACCTGCAGGATGTCCCCATTGTCGACCAATCTATATCCCTTGGCTGCAACCCACTCATCCCAGCTTGAATCTTCGATACACCCTCAACCTTTCGATTTGCACACGATTATTCCTATGAGTAAATGATGTATGATGTTCTGTTGTGTAATTTTACCGCCATGCTGCCAGTGCCAAACGGGATCAGTCATACGTGCCAATTTGATGCAACCATGTTATTCGAGGGAGATCACTTTGTGGAGATATTGCGTTGAGGTCGCGATGAGCACGGAAAAACGCTAAGAAGCGCGAAAGTTGCGGTATAGCTGATACTCCGTGAAAAAGCACACCGTCTCTCTTTGACTTGTCGAACCACAACACTTGCCCAGTTCGGAGTGACGGAGCGCCCGACAAACGCCACTGGATTCTGGGGCGCTAAATCTGGTTCATGTCTGCCATCATCGTCCAAACTGAAGGTCTATAACGAAGGACCCGCCAACCCTTTCTCTGCGTATCTGAACATCTGGTTGGAATTAAAAGATGTACGCGTGCTCTCACTATGCTTTCTGTGTTCTGATCATCCCTGATAGTGCTGTCTAGTGTCGTGACACCTCGAAACGCAATGTCAGGATCGGCTGCGCAACAAGAGCAGTTCCTGGACTTGCTCTTGCAATTGAAGGTATTGTCAATGCTGTGGTTGCGCTCAGGTATTGACAAAGTCCCAGAAAACGACTCCGGACTCAGCCCGTAAAATACTCAACGCGCAGCCTCAGATCGCGTGCACTCTAATGTCGCTACTGGTGAGTATCGGTGCCATAAATTCTGATGTAGTTCAGGTCAGTAAAAATATATATTGCTGAAAGCGTACTCTTTCGAGTGCTGATCGTCGGCGGTACAGAAAACGTTGGCGGGTGCTGTCTCCGCTCCCGAAGCGACCGTGCCGCCATCGGTCCCCAGTAATGCTGCGGTCCCCCCTCAAATGCACACCACGATGCCTGGTGCATCATACGGGAACATCCAGCCTCAGCCGCCAGTCCCACCGCCCATGATGCAGCAGCCTCCAGCCATGTATCCCCCAAGTGCCATACCACCTCATCTACAGGGGCCCGGACAACAAAATCGGGGCCCCACCCCCCCGTTCGCCCACGGTTCGACTCCTCCATATTCTCATGGTGGGACTCCACCGTACGCAAGAGGCGGTACTCCGACATATGGGCGCGGCGGGCCCGGGATGCCTCCACCACAGGCTATGCATCCCGGTCCACCTGGTCCTTACGGATATCAAGGTCCCCCGCCTATGCAGCAACAACCTCCTTATGGTCCTCAGGGACATATGCCACCTCAAGGATATGGCGGGGGGGGG